>DWJZ01002345.1:0-19761 GCA_018249125.1 Asbolis capucinus
AAAATTTAAACTATTTTTTTTAATATAATGTTTATAAGTGGCCAGTTCTAAAAACTTTCAGTTTGGCCCTCGTATGTATATATAAGCGAAGTGATAACATTAAAATCTGTTTAGTTTCACAATATGAAGCTAGCATTATGCCAACTTTGGTTAATAACTTGGTCGAGATCCGTTACTACAAACAGATGACACGACAACTAACGTAGAATAATCTATAACAGAGGTACCAATTAGGCTGGACATGTTTATGTAATTTTGTAATTAATTACTTGTGAGAAACGCAAAAGCATTAATAAATAATTAGAGCTAGCAATTAATTTAAAATTCGATGCATATTTAAAAGCTTCCTAAATTGTTGGTTGCATCAAACGTAACGGTTTATCATCGGATAGACGATAAAATTATTTCTAGCAGCAAAATATTTACGATTGATAAATGCACTCCCGAAGATAGGAGAATGTTGTGTAATGATCGCCGAAGATTACAATCTATTAATAGCTGTTCCCGGTGTTGTAATAGGCGGTAGTTTATGTGCCCATTACTAGTGTAAAAGTACTTATATTTTATTGCCTAAACAAAAAGAGTTTCATACGCGTAACCGAGTGTCGGGTATACTTATATATTACGCGACATTAAACGACACACGCATATTCACGGGTTGTATATATATGTAATACAGATTGAGCTCCTAATTTACAATACAATTGAATCGATACCGACGACTTTAACAGACAAAAGTGACAACACCACCGCATTTCTCGTCGTAAACATGTTATTCGTTTCCTATGGACACCAGTAAGCCGCAATGCAATTTACAGCTGGTACGGCCACGGATGCGGAAGATTGAAACGAACCTGTAAATCGTATCTATCACGTACGAGTGGGCATCATTACGGTGGCCGGTAGATTCCTCGCGGTCAACAGTTGTAGGTATATGCGAGATGAGATGACATCGCGAACCATCTGGACCGGAGTTCATTTTCACGTCCATATGTCATTCCCTGTAATGTGTTTTGAAAACACTTATAGATGTTATAATTGCTATGCGGACAGTCGATTACTCGCGTCGAGTTCGTACATTATTATCACAGTTCATAACTCAAGATTGGCCTGTTTCGTTTGTCCATATTTCATCCGGTATCGAGGGATGTATCACCAGGCTGACTAGACAAGATCCGATTTACGAGCGTGGGCTTCGACGAGCTGCCTTACGCAGATAAAGCAGATTTTCATCAGTTGTTTGCAAGTGCGAAACGTTAGGTGGTGTGATTTTTTGCTGAGTGTAGCGGACAATTGCTTTGCGTCGAGCATGTCTCGGTGGGAAATGAAGTATTATTTATGACATCCCTTGAATAGCCCTTTGTCTATTCTAGCGGCTGAAATTGTGTAGACGAGATCGACGATGGAGACCACCTACAGTTTGATGAAAACAATGTTACATTGAGGGAGGGAATTTATGTTTTATGGATTTATACTCATTCATATTTGAAAGCACTCATCTAAGAAACACAAGGAATTTATCAATACATCCAATAACGAACCCTTAAATCCCAATGGACTGTGTCATGGATTAAAATTTGTGAGCAAACTAGGTCCAAACGATTCAAGGCATATATCCATCCTGTAGTTACACCGCTTCGAAATTTTATGACGAAGAACAACAAATTTTGCGATGCGAAGTTGCTTATTTTTCTGTTGCTCTCTAATAATTACAAATGTTTATAAAGCTACATGCCGATGTGCCTACGTGTCTTCATTCTTTTGTTTCACTCATAGATAATTATCAAGTTGAATGCAGAATCATTGTGAACAAGCGCAAGATAATGGTAACAGTAGTTAATTGGAGATTTATTTGAAGTTACGCTTTATGAACCTTAGTAATTGAGTACGATTACATCGAAGTAGATTGCGTAATAAAGTTTACAACTTAAATTCAGGCGTTAACGATACAGCCGTCTAATGGCACGTAGCGGTACAGTGCAATTTGTACTTTTTTACTATTTACATATACAATTATATCACAGAGTAACTTCGAGAGCTTCCGTTAACCGTTTTATTTAAAACAGAACTAGGGAATGGAACGGTCGGGGACGTACCCATGTATTTTGGGTAAAAAAAGGGAAGTTGGTGACGAAATCTGAGTAGAAGCGCGCGGCGCGCGGGGGGCGCCGGTGATTGCTCGTGCGCAACGCGGGCCGGCTACCGTTACTGCACCACTTCGATGGACAGTTACATGCAGCATCCGTAGCATTTTTATATCACACAGAGCCCTGTATTGTATTCCTTGAAATATAAAAAACTCCAAAAAATTCCAAAGACTGGGAAAACTTGACTTAAATACATGGACAGATGCACTGATTATTAAAATCAAGGCATTACAAAAATAAAAAAATCCAAAACATACATTTATCAAGTACTAAATCTGCTCTAATATCGACAATAATTTCAACAAGTTTACAGATAGTTTCTCAGAAACAATTTTTCCGTTGTTAACAAAGTTCAAACCAAATCTAAACTTAAAATTTATAGGAAAAAGCTACGGGGACACCATCTGTCTGTACATAACACATACGAGTACATGTACACAAACTGTTTGCGGCATTAGCAAGGTCGGCCTGCATGTCGTTAACTCATCGTTAGTGAGGTCCCCTATGTGGTTAGGTAATACGAGTGTTCTCGTTGTACGAATCGCATCCGTCAGTTTGTGACGAAACGATGATTGATGAGGAAACAAACAAGTGATATTATTGGTTTACAACTCACCAGCTGTTCAACCTGATATAGACGAGAATAATATAGGAACAGCTATGAGGTTAACAATACCATGTGGAACGGTTTAAGCTGGTATTATCGTCACAATTACTGTTCTTGGAATGAATCCGGCTATATGCTGATGTTTCGGTCTGTAGACTTTAATAATAGCCAGTGCAGTATCTATACGCAAAACATGCATTGCATAGTGGTCTTTGTGAACGGTTTTATTTGATATACTATCATACTACACTGAACTTGCTTAAGACTGGTTCCGGGATTCAAGTAATACGATATTATTCATCGAACACGACGACGAAGATTTCAATAATAACGAATACTTTGTCCGTTTCAAAAGAAATTACGTAAATTGCAATTTTGTAATCCTTCACGATTGCTGTACCGATTTTGACGAAATTGTTGCATTTGTAATGGATTAAATTGGATATTTATATATTCGATCAGCTCAATTATTGTTGAAATTAGGTTAAGATTTGAGAAAATTGTTGTAAGCCCGTCACTTACCGTAAGTTTCTTGTAATGTTCGATTCTTACGCACGAAACCATCTATTATACAGTATGATTATTATACTATTATACAGTAATTACGTGCGCTAAAGTAAAATTGTCCTACGTCCTTATACAAATCTGTTTTAAATCAGAAAATAGCATGAGAACAATAACTTTTAATATTTTAAGCCTTTATGTTCTGAAGGCAAAGATAACGGCGTATTGTGAGAATATTCGCGTTCCATCTCATTCACGGTGCACAGTTGATGATGATGTTATTTGACGACAGGGGATACAGATTGTTGGATACTAGATCTAAGATAACCATGATACGAGTATGTTCGCGGCATCACAGACCTCACCCGGGGCTACGATCGTGACCGGCGCGCGTGCCCCGGTGTTATCATGCCACTTGCAAATATTACATCTAGCGCCTACTGATTGTCACGCCTCGTTCAAAAAATCTACTTCGTTGATTACTACTATTAAATTTTTATCTTTTACTACGAATTTTACTGTAATATCTAATAAGAAATTTCTTCGAGAATAGTAAACATTATCCGTCTCTTTCTCTACCAAGAACTCGCAGACGAGGTCGCTTTCTATACAAGACAAGAAAGGGGCACAGGAGCCGTTTATCAAAAGTGTTTATGCGGCTGAAATGGCAAAGTTCGCAAAGTAACGACTCATGAACTTTAGCTGGAATTCTGATTCTTTGGATATCAAGTCGCACGACTACTAGTGACAAACATGAATTACTGTTAATCCAACAATAGGCTTCGTGACAAACGTCACGTGCCTCAATGCGAATAATTTGCTATTGGATAGCGATTATAGCCAGTATTGTCAGTATTATTTTCCTATCACGACCATTCATCAACTTCTATGGATGTATCAAATCGCTGGAACATGAGCTTTTGTGCAGTGTGCAAGCAATACAATAACAATTTGGCAAAGACATGCACAATTAAGACATCGTTAAGGATGAAGAACTAAAATTAAAAAAATATGTTTTATCTACAAATATTCTAAATGACTGCCAGTTTTATCTTCATATATATTTTCAATATGGCAGCCATGAGCCAACTTGATTGATCAGATGCGTTATAACAAACTCGATATAGGGGCATGCATCGAACCAGTGGGTATGGGCACAGGGAAATAGTGTACGGACGCGGCGACCTCTACGAACGCAATAATTGAGCATAGAAATCAAATTACGGATGATTGATGATGCCGTTACAGCACGGCCGAAGCCGCAAAGACGCCCGCCTAGCAAGCGGACCGTGTCATTTGCGTAATAGGAATTCGACAACCAACTTTGAAAAAAATCTGGGAACCACTCCGCAGCTCCAATTTAGGAATTTCAATTTTCTATGATTATAGGACAATCAAATCCTAGTTAATGAATACATTATCTTTCATCCGTCTATGTATAATGATAACAATATACCTACCTGGCTGTATTACGTCAATTGCATTAAGTAATTGATACTTAGATTACATACTTAGCATATAAAACATATAACTTCTTTGCTATTTGACTAAGTTTCCAAAACTTACCTATGTCTACCTATATTACATCGAGTTGTTCCTTGTAGTAATTAAAAAGACATCTAATACAATTGTGAAAATACGTGAAATATTAGATTGTGTATGCACATATGTTCACGATTAAGAAACGTCACACAAAGCTTTACGTTAAATCGTCTACTGCATGTTCTGTCTAGACCACATTTCACATTAAGGTCAGCGGAGACACGCATCTAGTATTTATTTTATGGAAAATTTTCTCGTCATATCATGATGGACACATTGTAAATGGTGTTTATAATTTTACTTTCATATTCTGAGGCCAGATCAGCTACTTCTCTTGATTTAGCACTGTCATAAACATATTAAATTAAATTGCAACATTTTTTATTTATTGATTTATACCCTAGCACGGCAACAGCCGTGAATTGTATTAATGAAACAATTATAAATTACAATATCCAACATAAGATAACAATAATAAAAATAAAATAGTAATCCATAACAATTACAAAACAATTAGAATAATTAAAAATAATAGTTTACTGAGTATGACCTTATTAGGTACTATATTTTGCATTATATATCGAGGTATTATATAACCTTTTCACAATATTCTCACAATATAATTTGAAGTAATTCAAATCTATTTTCGTACATCATACCATTGTGCAAACCCTAATGTAACGTAATATTTCGCAATCGTTTTAATATGGCTCACAAGTGATACCTAAATGTTTGACATTCTAGTGAATGTACTGTTCATATAGGTTTGCTGCAATTGTCATACCAAAGACGTCCTTCCGCTTTGCAATATAATTGAAGTGACACTAACCTAGTATGTAAGGTACGCAACGGTTGTATGAAATTGCATCGCTTCTTATCACAATTCATATTCCAATACTTGAAACTATTGATACTATTCAAAAGAATTTGAGTGAAATTCGTCACATGCAATCTAGGAAACAGTATAACTATATATTTGAAGAAGTAATTAAAACAGAAATTTTATGAGACGAGGAAAAGTGAAAACTACAAGATACAGTGACTGTGGGAGAGTCGTAAGGTTACATTTATGTTAGCTACAAAACGAATCGATTTTTGATCCAATCCGTGTCGGCGATTAAATTTTATTTTCGGAATAAAGAGAAACATATACGAGTAAATTTTAGGTGGCGATAAGTATTTAGGTAGTTTTCTCCAAGATGGGGAAACTGACCTGCATAAGGCTGAATAGAATATAAGTACGAATTTGAATTCAATAAAATAATAATTTGGTACTTATCTGTTTCAAACTTTATTATGATACTAATAAATTGACTATGTTTAACACCAAAATAAATTATTTAATAATAATGTTTTTTCAAGACTGGTTTTAAGGTCGTGAAAGAGCTGTGTTTAACAAAACAAATGAGCTTATGCATAGCAATGCTGATACCGTAGAATAACAAGAAACTCCACTAGTTATTTTACAATTCCATCTTATTAAATGATTTCATTGTGTAGAAATAAATGCATCATCTTCAGTGCACCACACCGCCTGTGCCGGCGGCGCGCAGCTGTCGTTTATATCATTACACCTTGTGCTTTATTTTCTTTAAAGTGAATAGAAATTCTAGTCGATACTCGGCATTATTATTTATGCTACTTACTTTATAATCGCGCGATCACTTTGGGTATTATATTGCGCAAAAATCAAAATGCACCAGAGCTCACCGCGCCGCGAGAGAAATAATGTTAAGATTAAGTAATTCTGCCTCCCGCAGCTGACAATGTAAATAATGGTGAGGTATGGAATTCAGCGTTCGTAGGATGCTAGTAGCAATTTCTTTGTGAGGAAACGCATTGAACCGGTCGCGCTAAGCGGCCGAACAGGTGTCAATAGGACTGCGACCCTACATGGATACGACAGGACGCAAACCAGTATTAGGTGAAATTTACGGGCTTGCCTACGCCTACATCTACGATAAAGTAACATTTAATGGCGAATATCAATGATGTCAAAGAAATAAATGGAAGCACAGTACAAATGATAAATGAAAACCCACGTGGTTGCGGAAATATGCCCATTGACACCAAATGCTTATGAAGGAACGATAATTTACTGCTACAATATGCTGATGCTTTTCGTAAGCATATAATAGAAATATGATAAATTCTATTTTAATATACAATATTTTACGGAATTTACATTTCAATAACCTTGAAGATTATATGCCAAAGAGCAGAGAAAAGACCCAGAGGGCTTTACATTACCAAAGTTATAAATGTAAGCTTACTATAAAATATGTATATACTTGTCTTAGAATGAATAAAATTATACTTGTATTGAGTCCGCAGCCATAGGCTTAGACAGTGTCTCAGCTCATGGCATTATTGCAATTATAATTGTAATGAGGATTGAAACCGTTATCACTTAAAGCCATGTTAAGTCTAACATAAATTAAGATATCGCCAGTATTTACATCTGTACCGGTCAACTATAATCCTAAAACGGCATTCTAATAAATTTAAAGGAAACAGTTCGCTCTGGCACTAACACTAGCGTTTGAATACTTTATTACTAAGAAATCCTTTTACATAAAATTACAATAGCAAATAGTATTAAAGTAGTTGTGTCATTAGATTATAAAAATAACTGAACATAAGTTGTAATGGATGTAGAAAGTAATCAAAAGTAAAGAAAAAATAGGTGTAATTGTGGAGAGGACCACAAAGGGTGAAGTGGACAGAAATAGAAACAAATTGCGATGTCGTAGCCGATAATGCAGCAGCGACCGCAACCATTTTTACCGACCGTACTCTTCTTAACGAACCCTTAACATTAATGGTGTTTTGTATTTTTATGTATTAAGAATGCAGAAGCAACAAGTAATTGCAAATGAGATGTCTTATAAGCACTCTGTCAAGTATAATTTGCTATTAACACAAAGAGACGAAACTACATAGTTAATTAAATTAAGGATTTTACAATAATTTGATTGGTAAGTCCAATAAGCATGTCTGGGTTTAAGTACTATAATAAGGTCTCTAAAAAAACGTTGACACTTTCTTGGAAAATGTAAATTTTTCGAAAAATACACTCAAATTACTTCCAATAGGACGTGGAAAAACAGTATTCGTATTAGAGAGAATGCTAAATAATTCAAAAGAAAGCTAGCAATGAAGCGGATGTAGTGACTGCACCGAAAACCTAGATCCGATAAAGGCACCGAGGGCAGCACGCCGTGAACAATACTACCAAATTATAGGATTTACGTGCAAGTCTCTCATTGAGTTAGCATGATTAATCGCGGGGAAAACTAGCCTTACGCGTTCGTACTCTGAGATCTCACGTTTTACACTGTACCGATCATTAGTAAAGTCATTTCAACCACGATCTACTGATTTTTCTCACAAAAATCACTTGGAACAGAACAACGATGTCTTCAAATTACACGTATTGTATAGGTCTTATCCGCAGTACCATGTTCTATAAGGTCAAATTGCGGGTTCGTGCTTTTGTTTATAGTAGGAGTAGCTATGGCATACTTTTACTATATTCTATTGTTGAGAATCTTTTTATACCTAATCTTATTTGCTTACTGGCAAACAGATAGAACTCGTCAGTTGTTTAATGTATCAACTACACCTATTTTATTTGCTTCTTTAATTTTCAAGGTTACCCCCATATGATCACCTTAAGATGGTGATATTTTTAGGCAGTTCATGTACGTTATACATGACCTTCAACATGTTCTATATAAATATTGCCAGAGTTTAATTAATTACGTTTAATTAGCACATGAATATTGAATTTTGAGTTGAAAAGTTACATTTTGTATAAATAACAGCAGACAAATCAAATCATAGCAAGTAGTAACCGTCGACTATGCACATCATAATTACCAAGGGCACTGATATGTTGTCGGCCAAGAAAGAACAACTGGCTATCAAGTCCGTGCAGAAACACGACGAGTTGTTCAAACGTTAGACATAATGTAGCTCTGTCAATTTCACCTGCCCATCGGAATGTGCCTACAGCTGTATCAAGGAAAGTGGTTTAATTTTTCAAATGGTTACAGTGTTGTTTAGATGGCTGCCTGAAGGGATAGAAATAGAGAGCGAGGTAAAAAGCATCTCTCCTTATTAAAAAGATTACATAGTGCTATATATCTAACAATCCAAGCAGAATTTAGATTTTTACTCTGATATTTACTATTCAAATGAGTAAAATAACAATTGAAAATGTTAACATAGTTTCCTTAACCGCTCGTGAAAAAGCAGAAGCAGTAATTTTTTTGTGCTTAACCAAACGCTATGAAAGAAAAACACTTTCAAATTTATTACAAATAATAAAATCAACCTGCAAATTTGCTCGCAATAATAACACAAGCTTAGAAATGTAATTGATGATAACGATGTTATAGTCAAGTTGCACAGCAGAACCGTTTTCATTACCAGAGCTTAATTAAACATTATAAAAGCGATCTTAAAACAAGTACGCAGTTTCACGGTATAGTAAACAGTAACGATCGGAACAGTAGAAATCGCTTGAATGAATCTCTCATTAATGTAAATCGCCCTGCACGAGACCGCCTGATCGTGATCAACCCACTGACCTCGTGAGGGACATCTTGAAAACGGTTCAATGTAGGATATTTTATATTTACACTTACAAGCCCAATTCCTATTCAACACGAATAGAAATTAATAACTACTTGAAATTTAAAAAAAAGGAAAAATAAGCTTTTATTGAAAGAAATTGTTTAATAGAAGCTCGTATTGACTTATATGGAATTTTCTAGTCGAGATTCAATTCTGAACTCAATATGAAGTCTTGCTTAGCATAAAAATACATTGTCATTGGACCTATAGCTATGAGTAAAATTTCGGTTCCAAAAGAGTAAGAGAAAGTAAATCGAATCAAGCTTACAAGATTTGACCTTAATATACCAACATACTAACATACATTGCACTTTAAATAAAATCGTGTAAAAATATTTCTATGTCTGCTCTTTAGCGTAGTTTTCGTTTATTTAAATCAGCTTTGTTCAGCAAACAATGATACTTGAACTACGATATTCTTGTAAGGGCGGACCGCGAGGATCTCGTCACGTCGGCACGTAACAACCGCACCCATTAGCCGCCAAACAACAAATTACAATTTCATTCAATGTAAATACAAACGAAATACACGTAACTCCTGTCGATGCTAATGTTCGTATTTAGACACGCCTAATACTTTACGGAATGGATTGAGCTGTTCCGACTCCCCGTTGTGCTCTGACGAATAGCGTTAGTTCATTCTGCGCGGTAATTCCAGCTGTAAATATCTTCAACAGTTTATTAAATTATTACGCTTTAATGAATGTACCTGAGCGAATTACCGCTATATTCCCGGGGTTATGACTAATACAATGTTTTGAGAGTACGGGTGACCTAAGGAATTCTATAGGATTGACGTAATCTATTGAATTCTCTCTTTTCCTATATCTAGCTGATGTTTTAAATTCATTACATGAAATTGTACATTTTAGGAATCTAAAAAATAAATCATTATCTACTAACTATCGAGACGTGATGCGTCCGTGGCGTAAACGCGTCACGGACATTCTTCTTTACCTGTAGAAGTTATATCTTGATAAAATGAAAGTCACCTCCACCACTCCACCGATGAACATTGGAGCACCGTAGTCGAATATGCTCTAGGCCTCCTCAGTTATGAGCAGGTACATATGCTCGGTAATGTCCCATTAAAGGGTTAGAGCCTTTTGTCATTTGGATATTTTTTTTTCATTGTGCCTAAAACTCAACCGAAGAATATTTCATAACATGTTATCAAATAATTATAATAACACCAGCCCAGTTATATTTTGTAGTACACGACGCAGAGGTGGTTCCGAGTAAATATCGATTTATGATACGAGCATCGATTTACAATAAGGCGTATCAGGATCTACACGTACAAGAAATCAAATACGATATCCATAGTGTGCCAACGAGTACGGGTATGGTGAAACGTAAATAGCAGGTTGGAGGCATCCGGCTCATTGAAAGCGCTGACCCCATCTGATCGGTGCTTGGGGCGAGTTGAACGTGCCCGCACATTCACACCGCTGATATCCATGAAAATACAATACCAGTAAAAAACCTTATATGGCCTTTTTCAACTGTATTAGATAACATAGAATGGTACTTTAAATCACATCAATCCTTTGAATTACAAATAAATACCCGCGTATCCCATTGATAAACATGGACATACCGCATAGGTCAATGGAACTGTTTAAGGAATGTGAGAGGGAGATTATCAATTCAAAATCTGGACTTTATCGCATCCGTTTGTTATTGTAATGTATTGTTGCAAATATCATGGTACAGGTGGCGTCCCACTTAGCGATCGAATGTTTCTGGTACACGATCTTTCTACTCTGGTCATTATGTTATTGTGCGGTGCATCTCGGTGACAAATTGTGAGATACGATAAACATGTCCTGTATCAAAGTGGAAGGCTTCAATATTGTAAATAACTTATTCGAAGCGCTAGAATGGACCAAAATATATGTTGTTCCGCGACCAATTTTACGGTTCTATTACCTGTAGGTCAGAGATAGCCTGAAGCGGCCTAACGTATTGATAACCACTTGCTATGCTTGCTATGTAGTGATTTAACACCTGTTATTTTGTACCATAAGCGGAGGTGACGTCTAATTTTATTTACTTTAATGTTTATTTTATAGTATAATGTGATAGGTGCAAATAACTTCATTATGACTTCAACAAAATGCTATCCAGGACTTAATACACCTGACCTTAGAGTTACTGCCGCATTCGGTAAATTTGTATTCCTATTCTATACCAAGGAGCCACTTAAGTAATCATTAACGACTCTGAGTTCTAAAGTTAGACAGAACAATTGTACTGAGAAAAGAAATACAAATATGTACAAACATGAATAAGTAATGTGCCTATACTATCGATTTAATATTAAGATTTATAATTTAAATTGACAAATGAAGTTATAACTTTAAGAAACGTTTCAAAATAAAATTACAATTTATTTGCAAGAAACTTTTAAGTTCAATTTAATTTTATTGGAGCTCAGCCGCTAGCCGAACGACATCATCTTATTTGAGCCGAACAATGAAGACAGTGACAATCAATTTAACTATTACTGAACTAAAAAACTCGTCTTTGTGTAAAGTAAGACGTTCATAGACGGATAATTTAATTTTTATAAGAAACACTAAAACGCTATTACGTCGTGAACGCTTTGCTGCAGATCATGAAACCTTAGGTGTCCTTTCTTCGTCTTATTACTTTTCATCTTCTAAATAACTCGTATTTCTTTTAGTTTTTTACCAATTAACTTTGGGATGTTTAAAAATACTTATTCGCTACCTATCTAGTCCTATTATAAGAAATGTAAAACGCAAATGAAGTTATTTAAATGGTAATATTTACCTTTTTTAACAACTTGTTTCTATTTCTAATGTGAATTCATCGGGATTTGCTTCTTAAGTTGCTTTCATATGACTGCTTCGAATTTTAGGTTCAACATCAAATACTTGAGTATTAATTGGCTTAGACCATTCTATGACCGAAAATTTATGAGCGGAGAAGAGATGTCTGAGATGAAATCCATTTTCTTACAAAATCTTTATCTCAATTAGTGGAATAACACTCCTGATAGCTGACTAAAGTCATTAGATTACATTGTAAATTTCAGATTATAAATAATTAAAAATGATTGTTAATGTTGTCTAGAATCATGATGACCATGAGTCGATTTTGCAATGTCACGCAATGGGATATGAAGAACTTCCAGCGATCAAACAAACAGTGAATAACTACGTATAAAATAAAAAATTGTCAGAGAAACACGCTAAAATTAAGAAACATTACACCATACGTATAAAATTCTCATAACGGCAAATATTTGCTAATCTGAATAAAACGTTAAACCGTTAACATTTTTATAATATTACGGTAAACAGGTTCACACTAAGCTTCCACTTCTTGTTAAAATTGAAGAACACTGAAATATTTATTTAGAACTTTATAAGGTGCAAAAACGTTGATACAAAAACATGTTAATGAGTATTTGATAGACGTCGTTCAGAGATAACAATATAACAGTTTGTTAGTGAGCTCGGTGCCCCAGGCGCAGTGGAAACATATTTTAACAATAAAGTCTGTAAGTAATTCCGTTGGACACGAAGTGGACGTCGCGGTGAGAAGTGGACCGTTACAAATATTGTGTATGGAACGTGAGCGTAACGTAATACAGCGGCTACGGCTATATTGTTGCCAGTACACACAAAAAAACTATTTACGAACTAACACGATTTGATTGGGAAACTTTTCTCGGAATTCAAACTTGATGAGGTTAGGACATGGTTCAATTATCATTCTGAAGGTGATATAATTATAAATGGAAAAAAAGCGTTAGTCATTAAAATTAATACAAATTTAAACATGACAAGCAAGGCAGACGCGAACTCATTATGCATAACAAGCTTGTTAGAAATGTAGGTACGATACCGTACACTAAGTACTTCACTCAACAGAACTTGTACCAAATGGTTATGGCATAAGTCAAAGGGTAATGAGAGCAATTAATTTATATAATTGCTGGTTTAAGCTTGAAAAAATAAAGCTATTATTATTTTCGTAATGTTGTATAACGTACTCAGTGAAATAACATTTAGTTAAAGTCAATGTTTTCATTAATTGATATTTTTTTATTGTTGCAGATAACAAATGTTGCCACGGTCGTCGAGACACAACACGATGCGAATTTTATTAAGTTTAGTGGTGCTAGTGTGCGCAGCGGAAGCAGCTAAGAAATTCGAAGGGACTTTGAGATCAGCAGCGGAAGCGCCACCCCAAGACAATTTAGCTGTGGAAACAGCTCCAGCAGAACCGACAGTAGTAGATGCACCACAAGAGTATAAAAATCCTGGAGCTCCACCACCTGTTAAGTCTGCTCCAGAAGAGACACCCGAAGCAACACCTGAAGAGGCACCTGCAGCTGAGCCTGTGCCAGAGACAGCCTCGGGTGGAATTCCTCCATCAGCGCCCAGTGGCATTTCCGCTCCGTCAGCACCCGCTAACTCCCTCGAGGAATGTGATCCAGAAATGATTGGGTTCGAACTAGTAACGGGGTAACTATTTTCATTTAATTTTACAACCAACTTCATTATTTTCAGAACTTTCTAAAATATAATTTACTAGTAAATAGAAAGTACGGGCTAGCTAGGAAAAACGAAAAATTTAATTAAATGAGGCGAAATATACCACAATAAGAATCAGAGTCTATTGTGTTGGACTTTAATTCTTATAAATTGAGAAAATTAACTGACAACCACAATTTTATATAACCACATTTCTTCTTGTCGTATTGAGTAGTTAAAGAATGATGAGTACAATTTTATCATGCACCTGACAGATTCCTCAGTGTCATATTTATGGCGTTCTATAATCAATTCAACCCATCAAAGAACATGAGTCACTGCTCATACTGAGGCCTGGAACATACTCCACTACTCAAATTCGGATGAGGGGTTGGTGACAAAAGTGTTTGAAGTTTTTATGTCACACGAAGGCCTCGGACATGGCTTAACGCTTGCTATCTAATCATAACCAGAAGCGACAGCTTTATTCTCCACGAACCACGGAAGCGCTCATGAAATTTATACCACCAGCGGCCACCTATTCCAACGACCGCGCTCGCTATTGCTTAACTTCTCCGATAATTTGCGATCATCACCATGTCTGGGATACGACCACTCTGCGTGTAATACAAATATCATTAATCCCATATCGATAAAAGACTCGGATTTTAACGTTTTGTATTTTCTCACCAGATACGTGTTCTCAGCACCATCGCACATTCTAGACGACATCCCCGGCACTCTCATGTTGACCGACTGCCTGGAGCAGTGCCAGGCCAACGACACCTGCCGGGCAGTCAATTACGAAACAGGCCTTTGCGTGCTCTTCAGTTCCGACGCTGATCAACTACCTGGTAAGCTTTGATTGCATATCGTAATCTCATGAAAGGAAACTGTAGTCTATACTTCCATAGTAATGTTATAAAGAAGAATGATTTGATTGCTTGTTTGGGGCTAATAGGCTCTGAAACTACTGGGCCGATTTAAAAAATATTTTTAGAATCCTACATCACTCCTGATGAACATAGGCTATAAAATATTTTCAAAAACGATAGGGGTCCGTATGAAAACTTCGATAATGTTACCCATCGTTTGAAAATTTTACCAAAAAAGCACTTTATATAATATAATATACCGTAAATATTATTGTCAATAGAACAAAAAGTAGTAGTTTTATAGAGGACGTCAATATCTACAAATAAGTACGCGATGCCATATAAGTAACTTTTACAGTTATGTCACAATAACTACTTTTTTCTGGTAACTAGTTCTACCGAAACGAAATGAGGGCAGTTTCTAGATGAAAATAAAATGGAAAAATCTTACAGTTCCAAGAAACTAGCTTGATTATGAATATTTCACGTTCACCACATTTAGTCGTATGTAGTATCAAAAATATTGACACATCTTTGATGATTTTCCGTGGTAGAGCGTCTTAAAGCCAGCAAGAGTAACATCTGAGAGGTGTTCATATTCAGTTTTAAATATAACAAATGTTTCTTGAAAATGTCGAAATAAATTGCACCAGTTACAAAAAAAACAATTAATCACTTTTTTAATTATCTTAAGCCTGAGATAGATTTCCGATGATTAAGTAACAAAATTAATAATCTATTGTATTCTAAATTCTTTCTAGAGTGTAAATGTAAAGTGTGTTATAGACTATTAAAACCAAAATTGTAACAGATACCTATATAAACCGGTTCAGCCAGGTGTGGCTGAATAAGATGCAGGTAGTAATTCGTTGTTGATTATAACAACTCCATAGAAGACGCGTGTAAATAATAATTGAGACGTTCCTATTTTTTACTTCTCATAATTTAAACATCAATAACGGCATGACTGCTAACTGCGAATTATAAAAAATGAGCCTTGACTAAGTCGTATTTAACTAAGTAGGCTAAGCTCTGACCTCATGATTACTATTCATACAAAGGTGGGACTGAGCGGAGCATAACAGACACGTGCTATATCACTTTCATTAATGTTATAGCCGACACGTGTTATGATAAAGGCGATTGATCTCCAAGCGAACAATCTTCTGAATTAAGTTAAGAAGTGTTTTTAATAATAAACCATTCATATGTTATTTCATGAAAGTAATTGGCTACAGAATTTTGCACATGTTGATATTTCAAATATCGTTTAGCAATATGATAAATATAATGCCATCTTTTTTTGATTAGCATGGCAGCTCACACCTTTTCAGTTATTTTTTTTTTAATAATAGTGATTTAGTTATATCAGGAAGGTTTACTTGTAATTTCTTCATAATTTTCATAATCAAAACAAATCTAAAAGTATAAAAAACAATAAGATTTCTATTTGTTGCAGGAGCTCTAACAAAATCTCAGTTCCCGGTATTCACAATCTACGCCCAAAAGTCTTGTTTGGGAGTGCGGCCGTGTGAACGCGCGTGGTGCTTCGACCGCGTACGTGGCTACCATCTGAAGGGGAAGGGCAAGAAGACTCACACCGTCGGATCTAGACAAATGTGCCTAGACCTTTGCCTCGGCGAGAACGAATTCGTTTGCAGGTAAACATTTGGTTTATTAAAGTGATACTAAGCATGATTTTAATAACTCGAAATTCTATGAAATTAGGGACTTTTCATATGCTGTTAAAGCATTTCAATAGTTATTATGTATATCGATTATGATAGTTTTCCAGTTACTTTGTTTAAATGTATCTAAATAAGTTTATGTATGTACTTATGTACATAAATTTATTAAAATATTAATATCATAAGCAGGAAGTTTATACAGCTACTCTCGAATTATAGTCAAGATTTATATTACACGTTGCGTTGTATCTGGAACCGATTGAATTCAATACGCAGGGAACCGGTGAATCAACCGCATTAGTTTTGTACATCACGTTTGCAGTATAGTACAATTTGCGGGCTCATCGGTACCAAATGGTATAACGGAACATTGCAAATATCATTACAATTGAATATAAAAAAATAAAATAATAGGTGTTCAAAAGCTAGTTAAGTTCGTGTCCGATATATCGTAGAATGCTCTCGCCAATTTATTTTGCATCATCATGCTGACACTATTAACATAACGTTCCACGCCCGCGATACAATTTCACTAATTCACCTCCGTATCTTTTAGTAGAAGCAATTCAATTGTAATAATGATATTGTGTTGTAAAAGCATTTTAGTCTTGTGTTCAAAACTACATTACTCTTTCCTTAACGGTTTAAAAAACAGGCATTGAAACTGTTACTGAGGAAGGTGCTTACACACATTCTCATTTGTATTAAACAGAATTCAGAACAAAAAACACCAATTGGTATTTTGATTTTCAATTGAAATGTCCAACTAAATACGAAGAATACGAAAGTAAATCTGCGTGTAAATGCAAATATCGTAATTAAAGCTTTGTACAATTTCACTGGCGAGGATGCTCCAAAGCATGCCGACGCAACTCCCGATATGGATGAATCCCATCAAGATGCATGCCTCAGACAGTTTCTAGATTTCTTAGAAAACGTATTAGCACGTAATAGGCATTTAATTAGGGACCAATTAAAATCCCACTGCTGATTCCAATACACCGATAAATACAATTTCGCTGGGATCAGATAATATAACGTCCCAAGTAAATAAGTAAACGAAACTTGTATTTCTATATGCATCCCTTTTATCACCTCATCGCAATTTAAATTCCAATTGATTTTTTGTAACAACTTTCAGAACACCGTATATGTGATCCACATTTAAACGTGCAAAAAGAAAAACCATATCATTGGATCTTGTCTGAAGTAATAGAATGTACTGGTTTTGTTTTTATTTTCAGCATAAAAATACGCCCCATAGCTATATTCTTTACGGTGAAATAATAGCATAAAAAGAAAATGTAGGACATAAGTATAATGTCGTGTAACAGCAACCACCCGCTCACGCGGTCCTGTTTTTTCAATAAACTGTATAACATGACTTTAATGTGTCCACCTGAGAGTAAAATACAAAACGGGTTGACGGATATAAATAACTTATAAGCTCGATAACGAAGTCGATCAAACTCTACCATTCATTCCCAATATGGAGTTTCATGGCACATCTTTGCCGGGCACCTCGGTGGATAAGTCACTCTGTGCTCGCTCTGTTTTCCTGGTAGGGTAGCCATTCCGTTTCTGAGTTCTACAAACGAGCATTATATACAAAGCAGGGAGGCCAATTGCAAGGCCTACGTCTCAGGCGTCTAATGCAACAAGACACGACTGTCCTATTGTGTTTATTTCCTTGTACGGTTTTTGATATCATTAACATAAATAGTGTGCATGTTGAACTGACGCTACCATTCGATAGCGCATATCTACGTCTGCATGTCCAGAACTAGATGCGACAGTTATTACATCGATAGTTTGAAAGTTTACTACTATTTGAATTGTACATACCGTTAACCTAGTAGACCACGCGTAGATTGTAATGGTAAATGTCATAGCGTCATTTCGATCTACCCAAATCAACGAAAAATAGAAGGCACAATCCGTTTTATCAAAATTCTTTAAAAATACATTCATGAAAATACATTTGCATTTTTTTTTTGAGTTCGAATTGTTCAATTAATAGAAAATTGATAATTCAAAGTCTACTGAAAATTCAACAATACATTAATCAATTGAATGAAAATATTTAATTAATAGATATCATTAGTATCAGACCTAAGCTAAAGCCTACGTAAATAGGCTTTGAAAACATATTAATTGTAGGGGATATAAATCTAAAGAATACAAACCATACACAAAGGTAAGTTAAGTCGAAGATCCATACTTTCCCGGACCAAGATACACAAGGCACACCGGAATGAGTTAAAGCGAGGGCTGTTACCGCGGCGTGTTACATTTCTCAACTTTTGCCTTATTAACTGGCGGGATAGAAATTGCGGTGAAGAATGCGCGTGGTCGCGGGTCGTTCGACACGTGTACCGTTCGGTACAAATCGTATCTCCATTCAAGCAGACTCACCCCAGGCGCATCGCGATCTCCCGCAGTCACGACACTTGGCAAATATTCTCCGGACGCAGACGATGTGGGAGCGCCCTACCGCTTCCTACTTTCACGATACAATAACCGATAAAGCACATATTGTTCTTCGCTTTTAGCGTTAATAAAATTATTGTACCGCCATCCCCTTTAATTGGTATTAGAAGGTTATCTGATCCAGAAAATAGTTTATTATTACATTAAATTCTACCGATAGCCTCAGTACCTTAGTTGCGATAGATTTTCATGTTACTAAGATATTGGTTAAGAGTGTCTATAAAATCTCGAAGTTTAATAACATCGAATCGCTTGAAATCACAGCGTAGATGTTAAGTTAGTTTATTATAATCACCAAAGACTTGCTTTCATAGATAACCCAAGCTTATTCCGATTGCAATATTTATAATAGTAGCAATTTCCCTTGATTGATCAATGAATTAGATTATTCCAGTACACCTTTTAAAATGTTAACATGTCTAATTTAATTAAAAACTATTATGGAGTTAATACGCGGCCATTTTCTTCTTCTTAAGATAATTTAAATATATAAAACTCAAAGGTGACTGACTGACTGACATAGTGATCTATCAACGCACAGCCCAAACCACTGGAGGGATTGGGCTGAAATTTGACATGCAGGTAGATGTTATGACGTATCCGGTAAGAAAGGATTTTGATAAATTCCACCCTTAAGGGGATAAAATAGGGGATGAAAGTTTGCATAAATCTTCTTACATTTTCGACTGATTGAACTGAGCAAACTCTCAAATTTGCGGGTATTGACTTGAGAGAACATTTCTTCTTCATGGACTA
>DWJZ01002346.1:0-19760 GCA_018249125.1 Asbolis capucinus
GAAGGAAAACATCGTGAGGAAACCTGCATGCCGGGGAGTTTGCAAACTCAAAGGTGTGTGAAGTCTGCCAATCCGCATTTTGCCAGCGTGGTTGACTATGGCCTTAACCTTTTCATTCAGAGAAGAGACCCGTGCCCAATAGTGGGCCACCATGGGTTTGAGATGATAGCATTTAATTCTCAAAACATAATTTAGCGTTACCAGAGGTGTATCCGGCTACAAATACTTTCGGAACTGCGTTTGGCCACTAGCCTCTGCACTGATCCATATTGGACCTGCGTGGTACCTAGGCCTCCTTAGATATGAGAACAAAACTGTGTACCGTAAGTCACACAAGGGCCATTAATTCAATAGGTACCTAAACTCAGTGCAAATTCGATCTGGGATTTTTACCGTACAAAATCGTCAAGTTTGTATATGTTGAGTGTGTGTGTGTATATTTTGTTTTTCACAAATTTGCTATGACATTTTAAAACATCATGACAAGTCAGATCGTTTAGTTTCGTTTCTATTCCGATTCTATTGAAAATAACAATCGGCTTGTAGCTCGATTGATACAAAAGTATTCTCTCGACCATTGTAAATTTTACGACACTGATAAGTTTAATATTATATTCGTATGTCTTTATTATCTTTAATTAACTAAGCTATAAATTTGTGAGGAGTCTTGAAAGTATTTATATTAGATTTAAGTTATATGAATCTTTGATAAAACAGCACCTATGTATGTAGTTTCCTTTTACTATATCGTAGCAACTGACATCAAATGACGTAATAATTTAATATTTTTTTGTAGGGTCCAGTATAATTTAGGAGTTATTATTCCTCACGTCTACTATATCTGACACCATAACCTAGCTCAAAGACCTTTAGTTCAGTTTTTTCTGTTTTATTAAGTACCTATCTATGAAGAAATTATGTGTGATATCATTAATTTTAATAATATTATGATTGTGTTCTGTTTCTGATGCTGTTCTGTAATATGCTTAATAAACTCATTATCTATTTTTCAGATTACCTCCGGAATTTAGCTTCGACTTGTTATCTTTGGAACATGTGCCTCTCCTCGACTCTACGTGGCCACACAGATATCCGAACTCAGATTTTTACTTCGAACTCCTGATCAAAGCCAAGTTGGGCTATGGATTATTCAGAAAAGGAAAACTAATCTCCTGGGTGCTTATAAAAGAAATGGGGGCCTTATTACATCTTTTTACTTTAGAAGAAGAGCGGCGGAAAGGATACGGCGAGCTGGTTTTAAAATTAATATCAAATGTTTTGCTTAAAGATGGAAAGTATGTAGTGGCTTTTTGTGTTACAAAAAACGTGAAGGCTGCGAAATTATACCAAAAACTTCGTTTTCTAGCCACTATTGATGTCGAATGGTGTACAACAAAGGGTAAAGAAATACCTATCGAAAACCGGTAATAAAAGATGTACCAAATTGTTTTTGTTGAAACAATTTAATCCAAATGGGAGGTAGATACTTTCTCTTTTATTAATATACGTAAAGGAATATATACATATGTATAGAGTATCTACTTGAAAAAACCTAAGAACTACCTACCTAAAAATATGAAAGGGGATATTTAATGAACCCCCTAAAGCATTAACATTTTTTTGTCCTCTCAGGAGTCCTATATGCTCGTATATTCCTTCTTTCTTTTAATGTTTTTGTAGACAAACTCATGATATATTGTACGAAACATTTAATATTTATAATATAATATTTATAATTTAATAATTCCTGCATCTGCTTTAACTTCAAATAGTAAAATGATGAAACAAAATAAAATAACCTGGGGCTTGAATCAGTGTAGTAGTCATAAAAATCAACCTAAGAATGCAAAACGATGAAACAATGGAATAGAAAAAAAGAAATTCAATTTTCTAGTGAACTTCGCATTTATTCCTTATTCTAGATCACGAAATATACAGAACAGTGAAAACATCTGACCACTAAGTACACTTTAATCCTGCTACGGTAACCTACTTACTCTAGATATTTCCAGACTCTTGGCCACTCGTATTAAAAATAGCTGAGCATGTCGGAACTAAAGCTGGAGAGAGTAAAGAAATGTACACAAACTTGAACTTTAAAAGAAACTTCTAGAACTGAATAAAATTTGCACTAAGAATTTTCTAAGTGGATTGTACCAAAGTCCTACTAAAGTTTTCTTTCGAATACTGTAAAAAAAATTACCATTACGTTTCCATAATTTCTCATATTGGTACGAACTCACAAATTTTGCGATTTATTTCATGTGCCAAAAGGTATTGATAGTAGATAGGCAGGTTCTAACGTGCCAGCCCAGTTGAGTTTATTGATAACAGTCGGAGCACTCTGTGGCTCTAAAATCTAACAGACATCTTTTACATTAATAAAATGTCGTGAACAGAATTGTCTTTTATTGTAACACTAGCTTCCGCCGCGACTTCGTCCGCGTGGAATAGTTACTTCGGCGTTACCCGCCACTTCTTTTCTGCCATACATGATTTTTACGAAACTTGAACCGTTTCAGCAGCGCACGAAGCAGAAGCTCTTAATAGGAAAATAAATCCCCAGATTTTGAAACATTTTTCATTAGTGCGACACTCCAATTGATCTTACCGTGATGATTGATATACAAGCCTAAAGCCTGCCTCGATAAATACGCTACGTAACACTGAAAAAAAAATTTTCAAATCGGACCAGTAGTTTCAGTAGAGCAGTAGTAGTTCAAGCAAACAAACAAGGCAACAAACTAGACCTAGACCATGTCTCACCACGCTGCTCCAATGCGGGTCGGTAGAGGGGTTAGTGGCCACCCTAAGTGTCGGATGTATGCCGCTCGAAGGCGTCCGACATGGCTTAAGGATGGCTATTTTACGATAACAACACTGACAGCTTTGTGTTCACCGTAGCACGAGAAGCGCTTATGAAAATTTTGCCACTAGCGGTCACCCATCCTCCTTCCGACCGCGCCCGATGTTGCTTAACTCCCGATTGTTATCGTTAGATTTCAATTGTTAAGCCATGAGGCCTTTGGGTGGCATAAAAACTTCCGAAACTTTGGTTGGCCACTAACCCCTCCGCCAATCCGCATAGGAGCAGCGTGGTGGAGTATGCTCTAAGCCTTCTCTGTATGAGGAGATACCCGTGCTCAGTAGTGGGCTATCAAAGGGTTGAAGCCACATTCAATCTGTATTCAACCGGCGCATAATCATATAATGCATAAACCTAGTATGAGACATACATAGATATATTGTTCGATACCATTCATATATTACCTCGTAAGTGCGTTATTGGCACATGAGTGTTTTTTCCCCGTCATTCACATGACAATCAAGCCCGCACGCCTCACTTAACTCTACTCTATTTTACTGGATTCGAAGGCTGACACTTTTTGTTCCTAACTCTAATCTGAGATAGGTACTTTGCATTTAATTTTGAAATAACTGCAATCTTTTTAGACACAATCATTACGAAATAGGTTTAACAAGATGGTGAAATGCTAATCATGTTATCGTGTCAAAGAAAAATTATGCAACTATAACAAGTATTAAAAAAGAAAAGCTTAAACCAAGCCAGTGTATTAGCCACAATTTTAATGTGTAATTATGCATTCATTTACCAGTTGGACGATGGTTTGTGCCCTGACTTTGTGAGTGTAGACCCGAGCCCAGCAGTGGGACAATATATGGGTTGTGATGATCCATTCATATAATAAAACTAAGCTATTTTGTATCCTTAATAATTCTATTACATTTGGGTATTATCATTGTAGAAAAGGTGGATATGAAACACGATTTTGTTTCTGTATTTTGATCGAAATAACCGGCAAACTCATTCGGTTCCTTAATTGTTATTCGATGTTAAGGATGCTTTGTGGTGTGGTCGCTAATGCACGTCAGAAACAACACAGGCATGTCACATTCCTTGTCGGGCAAGAAGGATGAACTGTCGTGCTGTTTGATGACTCAAGAGGATATAGTTATTAGTGAAACGGAGATAGGAAAGATAAATAGGTATACTAGTAATGCAACAACAATAATTCTTAGATTTTATTACATAGTTGCAGATAAACCTAATAAAAGCTTCATTAACAATTTTAGTAATGCTTTCAAACAATTTGTCTTTCTCGCCCTAAGATAAAAACTTGCCTTGTTAAAACAGATACGTAAGTAGGTACTCATACGGTAATTATCTCCTATGTGACAGAATATTAATGGAATTGAGACCACACGCGCTGTCTTAACTTGGAAGAATGGTAGGGCGGCCTTATACCCACCGCCGGAATATCAATTCACCATTTGTTCTAGTGGCGTAAACTCAAAATGTATGATATTAAAAATAACTACCAATTTTACCATTCAGTTTAACAAGTTCAATTATTTTAGGAACTGTATGTGGGGTGTGTGGATGGTCCAGTTTTAGTGCGAAGTTGTCTTGTATTTTTTCGATGCTTGGCGACATGTGGAGTTTAGTGGTTATAGGTAAGTTTATGACTGTTATCTCTGTCTGCTTCCCTAGTATTTTTTTTTGTAAAACGGGTATTGTTATTGCATTCTACGCGTTTGTCTAACTCGTTATTTCTTTGTGTTAGGAAATAAAAACATATTTATGATTTTTAAATCAACTCATCATTGACTGTGCAAATTGATATGTGTACTAGATTTTCGAATATTAATATAAACGGCAACGTGCGCTGCGAGACGCTGTAACTGACAATTTTGTCAATACTTTTTGTTACAGTTTTGGACTCAGATTTTTTTCTACGCGAACTTACGGATCTCCAACTCCAGTATTTTATTGTTAAAAAGACTCAATATGTATAACACCATACTTATATTATTTTAATATAAAAATAAGCACATATACTTTTTGTTTAATTTGAAGCGATTCATAGTATATGTAGATTAAAAGTTACTTCCAATACCTAGGTATTAAGTATTTATGTAGATAAACAAAGAACCCAAGGGTTTCTAAAAATGCCTTTTGTAGTTTAAAAATAAAGAAAACAAGATTTTTGTTCTGAAATCCTAAAAGGTTTTCGGATCTCCTGAACATTATACATTTTGTGAGTTACAGTGTTTCCGTTTCTTATAGTAATCGTGAGTACGTAATTAAACGTGATATATTAATATTTATTCTTCTGTGTTTTTGATGTGTCGAAAGACCCTAGTCCTGCACTAGTAGTTTTGGGTTACGATTATGTCATATACGAAATTAAAGAAAACTGCCGACATAATTTATCCGTATAATTAATCCGTTATATTTGCATTCATTAAAATTGTTTTACTTTAGCCTCAGAGCCGATATTGTGCTGGCGACTCCCTTGGTGCAGCAGTCTGTATGCAACGGTGACCACTTCTATCAAATTCGACATTCTATTTGCTTTGGTATCAGATCTTCACGGTTGCTCTTATCTGAATTTTCCCAAAACAATACAATAAAGTGTTGTCTTAATTTTAAATACGTGTACAAATTTACGAGTATATTTCAATCTTATTAATTTCGCAATCGGGTTTTAATACCTTTTGGTCTTCGATCAAATATCAACATTATTGATCGAAACTTTTGGTACACTATTTTGTTTGAACGTACCTACAGTTGAGCCCTTTTATGATTTGCAAATTTAACCGTCTTAAATAAGTTGAGGTTCTCACTTCGTCTATATTTTTTTTCTTTGTTAAATGAACAGGTAAGTTAATGTTCTCCGTATTTGTCAATACTTTGACATAGATTTGATTTAAAATTAATTCAGAACGGAGTTCACGTTGAGGAATTTGTATACCAAAATAATTTAATAACCTCATAGCAAGTGCAGTGTCACTGTAGATAACGTGTAGCCACTAGCCATTTCCAGTGCGGATATGCACCTGAAGTTGTACAGAGCTTGTAATATGCAAATAGTTCTGCATACACAATGCATGCATGCATTAGGGTAAACACACAAGTGAGACATCAAAACCTGACGTCGTCATGACTTCATTTTGAGTTTGGAATAAAAAGAAGAATATTACAGTTCTACTGCTTTTACTTTCAGTCTGTTTACTATATTTTCTCGTATAGTTTAGGGAACTTAAGCGTTCATATTAGGAGGCAAGTGGCGGAATAGATGGTGAGACCGCATACTGTAAATAGTTTTGAACTCTGAAAAACTTGCAGATTATTACAGGCCTGATTATGACAAACCGGTTGATCTAGTGGTTAGTGAACCTGACTACTACATCGGAGGTCGTGGGTTCGTTTCCCACCCAGGTCAAAAGTTTCTGTGATTAACAAGAATGTTTGTTCTGTGTGTCTGGGTGTGTAATAAAAATATCTATTTAAGTATGTATTTAAAAGTATCAGTTATCTGAACACCATAGTACAAGTTTACGCTTAGTTTGGGGTCAGATGGCCGTGTGTGAGTTGTCCAAAGATATTTATTTTATTATTTATTTATTATAATTTTGGATATTCCCAGGTAGTTCATTTATTTTTAAATATCCTTTTCATGCGACTGTGTTCGTGTGGAACAGTTTGCCTATTTTTCAGATCTCCTGTTTTATCTCCCTATTGTCAATATTACTAAAAAACTAAAACAAATTCACTCATATTTTGCATTCCTACACAACTTCCCTGAGTGCCTGCACTATTAGGCGCCAAGAAAGGTAAAGACTGTATTCATACAATCTTTGCCAGAGGAAATTACCCAATCGATAAATATCTAAACGTTACCCAAAACGTGCTCAAAAAGTAAATTATACCCATTAACCTGTCATTAATCTTTACCAAAATACAGATATCGCATTTTCTTCCGAAAATTAAACCATGATAAATGTGTCTCTAGCAGAAAAAAATCCTTATGTCCCAACTGTTATTGTTATTGATGACAGTTTTCCACAAATCGACAATTATGTAAGAGTTTATTACATTAAGCGTGCAGCTGGACATTAATATCGTTACCCACTCCAAAACACTGCACAAGTTATATAGAGATGTAGTATCGATAGTATACAAATATCCTGAGTGAAGTGCCAGCTGCAAGTTGCGAGTCAGCTGTCGCAAACAGCATTAACATTACTCCGCACCAAGTATCAGAAACAGGAGATACATATTGTATCACAGCAATAACCACTGATTAGATTGCTTTTTGTTTATAAATTCATAGTTATTATTAACTGAAACTTGATTAGGTCCCTATATAGTATTTCCCACCATATTGATGAAGATGTAAAGTGAGGGTGAAATCTCGAACGTATGCATAGTCTTTAAGTACAGCTCTAAATTGCGCCCGCCTACTAAAAACATATTATTATTTATTTTACTAAAATGTACGCACAATAGTTGATGAAATTAGAAAGTTACGTGTAAAAATACAAAGTAGAGCGGCAAGTTTCTGAAGGAATACTTAAGTATTCCTTCCTTAAGGAATAGTTTTATTGTTGGTAGCAACAGTAGTGTAATGTGATAATAATATTTTAGAACTACATATGTATGTGGAACTGTGGAGTAGATAAAAATATTAGCATGGTACACTTAATGAAATTGATTATTTGTAAATTGTACATAAAAATAATGTTTCATTTAGCTTGTTTACATGAACTTACAACTTAAGCATGAAATCCATTACTTAGGGGTGTCAAAATTTAATGTCGAATTCCTGCCGTTTTAATTATTTAAAGCGGAAGGAATTCAATCCTCATGTATTTGAAAACGCTAGACGAAACACGTAAAATGTATTAACTGTATTGTTAACTGTTGAGGAGTTGCCTTATCTGGAGACAATCCTGAACATAGTATCAGTTAATTCTTATCATAAAAATGTATTGCCATCACGAAGGAATTTTATGCAAAGTTTCAGCTCCCTAGTGTTAGAATTAGCATGTCAAATTAAGCTTGCAAGATTTGACCGGAACAAACCAATAAAGTAATTTAAGTAGGTACCTAATGCATTTTTAATTGACGACTACAACGTTGATGATATTGAAATTTAATTACTTCCTAATGTCATTTGAAGTCGTTTATTATAATTAATTAAGCCATTAAAATTAGCGCATTCAAGATAAGATCCAATACTACTTATTTATTTATTACTTATGTATCATACAAAAGAATGTAAGTATACAAAGGCGGACTTAATGCTAAAAGCATTCTCTGCCAGTCAACCTTTGGGCAGTGATATCATAACGATGGCGGTATATTATATGGCAAAAATGAAGTAAATATAAATTCATAGAGATTATACTATCAGAAAACCAAGCATCAATCTCAATATAAAAACGATTGGCGTTGTTCGCATTATCTTTATCCGAATCTAAGTAGTTCACTGAGAATTATCTCACCTACCAATTCTTGTTTTTCGGTTTCAAAAACATTTTTAACAACGTTTTTTAACTAATTTTAATATCAGTTCCTAATCGACAATGTGCTAATCGAACCTAAACATTATGACACGCGTTAACTATAGTTTATTCCTTTATCTTTATCAACATGCCAGTACTATCAATAAATTATGGATTGATAAAAATCTACGTCATCAAGCAACGACCCAAGTTTATAGTCATTTTCGAATACTACGCTTTATCACGCAACACTGCATAGCTTTATGGGCTATTGAGCGGGATTGTAGTGCAAACTTTAAATATAAATATACCTATAGTCCGATTAATACGTACTACGTAAAGAATCCATAATACAAAGTACACTCAAGTGGTTTGTTACATAAATTTTAAAGTAGATACAACCTAATAATGTAATAATAACAGTGACACTTCAATAAAGTCGATAACACGCGAAACAAAACGAAATATCAAGATAAACGTGAGACAATAATAGCATTTGGGTCATTGATTACGTTTTTGCCACTTATAACTAGCAAAGGGACAAAAACTCTGAGAATTATCGTCATAGCGTGTATATGTTTGCGACACACAGTTGTGGAAGAAACAGGCCGGGAGACAATTGTATGAGAAATTAATGCGAGTTAAATAATGCCCGGCATTATGTCAAGTTATCAATAACTTGGCTGCATATCTTGGCGTTTTGTATGAAATTTATAATGACTCCCAACCGTTAATCATCTGGCTGCTAGCAGGTTTAAATCAAGATAATAATAATGATTGAGTAAGTCATAAAAACGACTATGTGTGTATACCGTAGAGGTTATTGGGGGCATAAAAATTCTGTTATTTTTTATATTACTGCAATTAGCTAACAAACAAGCAAACAATACATCTGATGATAAGATTGCGTAGTCGTCCATGAACATTAGCCTCACCGACTTTATCAATTATACATTGCCATGAAAGAGAGGCCAAAAAGACGTTTTTAAAGCAACAAGATATAGTAATAATAGTATTAATTTTCTCTAAAATGTATATGTATCTGTTATGTTTCAGCATATACTACTGCAGCCGTGTATGCGCAACAGCAAAACAGCAGAAGACCAGAATCGCACGACAATGGACACGGCTGGGACATCAGACTGGCGGTACCAGGTGAACCCGGAGGAGACTATCCCACTCTTAACACCATTCCGAGGACTTCTTTTTCATGTTCGAGAAAAAGTCCAGGTATCGTATAATTTTATCATTGTTTTATGTTCAGCACATAGCATAGCATATAAAGTGAGACTACTTCTTGAATTCTACAAATACTTTTTATAGGATATACATGGTCAGTATCACATAAATACCAACCTCATTTTACTTACGCTCTCATTTTAGAAATACTTTTAAATGCTATAATCCTACTTATCTAAATTTCAGGATACTACGCGGATACGGAAACAGGCTGTCAAGTTTTTAGAGTGTGCACTCTAGGGTCAACATACGGTTTTCAATCTTTCCTCTGTCCCAATGGAACTTTATTCAATCAAGAAGTATTTGTTTGTGATTGGTGGATGAACGTGAAATGTGACAGATCTCAGCAACTATTTAACGACAATACAGAAAAATTTGCTAATCTTAAATTGGGGCCACAGCTCATGAAAGACATTAAAAAAATGTTAACCCATCCAATGCTTAATCCATACGATAAGAGTATAACGAAGAGTAATCTTATTGTAATGCAAGATTATAAACCACCTTCAGGCCAACTATTTCCAAACGGTGCATTAATCTCTGGGCCAGACAGACCCCCGAGTAACATTTATATTCCCGCTAAATTAAGACAAGGAAATTTCGCTCAAAATTCTTTCGTTTCTGGAGACCTCTCCTTTGCAGCATCAACTCCTAGTTCACAATACATACCTTCGTCATTTAATTCTTTTGGGGTCCCAAGAGATGTCGATATAATACAACAACCGCAGTCGATACAAAATTCTAACAGCCATTCTGCATTTAATAGCAATAATAGAATATCTCAACTACCATATACTCAAGGTCAAAACATTCAACCTACATTGCAAAATACACAAAATGGTCAAAACCAACGTCAAATACAATACAATAATAACATTAATTCCCCAAATCGATTAAAACAACCCGATTTTCCACAAAATAATTTTCAGTTACAACAACTCACGTATACTACAAAGTTGAATGGACAAGTTGATCAAAAAAATAATATTCCTCAATTAAAACAAAATTTGATAAATCCCAATGGTGTTTCACCAACTGGTAAAACATTAAAGTTTAGTAGAATTGTACAGAAATCTACTTCGGGAAACCCTAAATCCAGAATAACTTTTAAGACGTGGATTGTTAGACCATCTAAAAGTGCCCGGCTTGAAGCAGAACCTACTCCATACACTTACAATAAACCAACAAATACTCCTACCCAAAGCAGATTAGTCGAAACAACAGTATTTAATGAAAATCCAACAACTGAAAAACACAACCCCGATACAGAAAATGTACCTTACGTGTACAATAGGCCTACTCCATCAAGTAAGCAAATAATTGCAATTGAAGATACACCATTTATATACTTACCGCCTACAGCGCCTACTTTAACTAACCAAAAGTATTCAATGCCAACAAAACCTCAAGCCTCTAAACAGTCTCATTTAGATCTTCCGCCTACTACTTATAAACCATCATCTCGCTTTTACGTACCGCCATCTGAAAGGTCTTTAGACCTATCACGGCAATACTTAAGTCCTGAAGAGGAATCACTAGCAAAAAATAATTATGAAAGCGCTCGATTAGTAGTAACTCCAACGTCAGTTCCACTTGATTTCACTACAGCTGTTTCTAAGAATGATATATCTCCATCATTTTCTTTAACAAAACAATCTCATATTAATACTAATCACAATAACTTAACTTTTGCTGATATTTTAACAAAAGAAAAACTCGATATTACCGTAAATGATATAGTTAAAAATACTGACGAAATTCTCAAAACTGCAACTCCCGACGAATTAAGCCAATATCGGCAAAATAAAGATGATACTTATAACTTGGTAAATAATTATATAACACGAGAATTCGATGATAATGTCGACGAAAAACCTAAATCACCACGCCCTGGAACTCTTCTTAAAAGTGAAAAAATTATTGCCACTCCATCTACGGAGTTGGAGCCTCCCATATTTATGTCGAATGTGAATTATCAAAATTCAAATAGACTATTGAATTTACCGTTTTTCAAAGAGTCAGCCATACCTACAAATACCATAGAAAGAACTGTCTCCTTAAAAATTACAATTCCAGAAACAATTGCTGAATATTTATTTAAAAACTACTCTGGAAGTAATTCAGAAATTTTAAATACAGATAGCAGTAATTATTTAGTGGTTGCAAATAATCACTTAGACGAAAATAATGATGGTCTTATTCCCATAGGTAAGTTAATTTGGGATAAAAATATAAATGTTTCTAATTCCCACTTATTGGTGTTTTCGTTTTTGGCCGATTCTTTAAATGCAGTTAAAGAATATAGCAATATCGCAAAACAAAACATTGCTTCACCTCCATCAACTCAACTTCCAAGTAAGAACCTAAACAATGAAGACATTGGAGAAATCACGAATAAAGTAGCACGTCTCACATCGTCTCAATTTGCAAATGGCTATCTAAATAACTTAGTTACTTCATCAGAACCAAAAAGACAGTACAATACTAATCAAATTGGAGAATTCTCAAAAGGTTACTCCTACAACCAGCTCCCGAAATCCCAGTTTGTGGAGCAAAATTCATTAAATCCGCTTTATTCCTCACGGTCACAAAGATTGAGTAGTAATAGCGAAAATGTTAATATAAATACGAAAGAAATTTATAGTGGACAATTGTATCAGCTTTCAGTTCCAGAAATTACAAGTAAAATATATAATTCACCTAATCCCGTCCGATCATCTCAAATTAGACAGGCAAATGAAGTATCACAAGACGTAGAACGCAACGAAAATATTCGTCAAAATAATATGAATGCACAACCCGATGTGGACGTGGAACTTCTTCCGACTGCATCGTTCCCTTATCCACCGGTTAGACAGGAGTTGCCTCGCACAGGAGCTGCAGTACGATTTCTTAATATACAAGACAATTATGAAAACATATTTGCAGATAACTACCTAAATACTGATACAGCAATCACTGCACAAGTACAAGATAAAATAACGGGCTCACTACCTCATCCTTTAGAGGAAAATAAACTAGTGACATATGAGAAAAACAAATCTTATTACTTATACACTAAACTTGATGACAATAATAATAAACAGAACACTAACACAATTACAGAAACCACTGAACAGAACAATCATCAAAACGCAAAATTGATACGCAATGATAATAATGTAGGAAATCGAGTCACATACGAATTGTTCCCGGCAATTGGGTATGAATTGCAAAACGAGGGAGATAAACAAAGCATTAATGCATTCAAAATTAAAAATTTTAGCAACCAAGCCAATGTTGATAAGAGTAAAAGTTTTAATCGAAGACAAGACTTAGTTACTGGTGTTGACTTTACAATACTACATCCTTTTTCAAAAAAACAAGTTGAACAACGAAATATTGAAAATACCGTACTATACAGAGGCCCATCTTCTTATTTAGCACCTCAGTCATCTGTTGGAAGCTTAGGACACATGCAGCAAACGAAAAGTAATGCCAGAATAGAACAATTGGAGGGTAATAATGGTTATTCTAAGACTATTCCAGCAAGACAATTTTCGTTCTAACCTGTTTCATAATATATTTAAATAAATAGTTTTTAAGGTAATATCAAACAAATCAATAACCTAAGTTTACTTAGTTTTTAAAAATGTAAATAAATAAACGTAAACTACATATTATAGGCACTTAACCTGACACATTGTAATAAAAAAAATACATTATAAAGAAATAGATGTTTTATTTCATTTTTGTGTTATTTTAGTAGCTTAAAGCATTTCATCTACAAAATAACTACTTTTTCAACAACTCTATGAATCTTATCCTGATATAAGGGGAGGATCAACTACAGGCTTAATATTCAAATGAATGAAGTAAGTCTAAGGGATCTAGGGCTTAGACTAGTAGACATCATGTTTGTGGTCTGGCCCATTTAAAAGATCTAGCCTAAGGACGTAATCTCAAAATAGATTTTGCCATGACGTGCATGGCCAGGCACGGCGAATAAATGACATTATTTTCATCTAGGGATTTCACCCAACTGGCCGAAACTTCAGCGACCAGGATGACTGCGCTCGGGTAACAGGCGTGCGGTGGGAAGGCGGCTATAGTACATGTATGTACCGCTTCTTTGGTTCCGTCATCTCGTCGTTGATGGGCTGGTGATGGTGCGGAGGAAAAACGACATAAGTCCAAAGTTTAGACTGAAGTCTATTAAATTTTGTGAAAAATGTCTACATTGCTCTCACCAGATGGCAGTAGCAATATATTGTTGTATAGTACAGAGAAAAAAAAAATGTGTGTCAGACTGTCAGTCACAGAAACAATAAAGTAGGGCTGTATACTTTAAATTTTTAAACAATGTTTCTATCCAATTGTACTAGTTAATACTACTTGAAATAGCAATAGAAACATCGATGTGTAGTTCTAGTTTACTAAAGTTTGTGTAAAAAACTGTTTCGACAAATTTTAATATTAGGTACACAAAGGTAGTAAAACAAATCTTGAATCTCATGTTGAATCTCAACACGCTCTCGGAAATCTTTCCACCAAACTTTGACATTTTGCTGACGGATGGTAAAAGCTCTAGAACAGGTCATTAAAATACAGCGAAATTTTTCTACTTTGACTGTACGAAATGATCATCGCCTTACATTTATTAATATTATTATTAATTTTTTTTACCTATTTAAATTCCCTTTATGTAAATTATGTTTTGTTAGCTGTGAAAAGTTTATATTTGATTTTATTATTCTATTTTTCTCTTTTGTTAATTACTGTAAATGGTTATTACCGTTGTAATTAACAATAAATAAATAAATATTGAAATTCAAGACCCAGCAGGTAAATGATGAATGGATAGAGTGCAATCAATTTAATAAATAATATTCTGTGCAGTCTACTGGTATGCGTATCCGAATCTATGACAATCTAGGCACCGGGAAATTTGAATTTTAGAAGTATCTGTCAAATTGGTTGCTATGGCGATATGAAGTTCGTTTTCAACTGTTTTAAAACATTTAAGATGCTGTAAACATGGAAACGAAACTTGTAAATTCAATAGACTTTCTATGTATTGTTAGATTTTGTATATTTTGAAGTAATTGTTACCCTTTCACCTGTTTTGGTGCAGGTAAGTTTTAACATTTCTTACTTAGTTGAGATTTTTTCTTGCAATGTTAAAAACATTAACATTTAAATTTTTATCAAGATGTTTTAATAAGATTTTATTTATAAGAACATAAAAATATAGACAGTAATTGTTGTTTGGGAACATTTGAAGAGTTTTGCATTATTGCCTGCCAGACAGTTATCGTCAGCATTAAAGTTAGATAAGCCTACACTTTATTTCATTTTAGTACACAATCAAACAATAATGAAAAATAACTTAATATTATAGAAATAACACATTGTGTTCGCTCTTTAATGTTGTAGTTACCACAATGTCCATCAAATCTGTGAACAGTTCAGAGAATGTCTCAATTACTGGAGAACCTGAAGGGGAATTGGATTTCCACATGGATCCAAGGGTCCTTTGGTTTAAGGACCGTATCTTGTCATTCATAGGGATGGATGATGAAGACCTTTTCTATGGAATGTTGGAAGAAGGAGACACCAAACAAAAGTTGTATACATTCATTACGTCACCTTTGAAACCCAATGAACTGTCATTGGATAAGAGAACCTTTTATGTCTCAAAGATTATAGTGGACAAACTTATCCATGAAGACAAAGAGTTTACTGAATGGAGTAAGTACCATTTATATTGTTTCAATATATATATTTATTGCAAGAAACTTATTTACTCACTAAGTATATTGAAAATCAATCAACTGGAACTCGGCATTTTGCGATTAATTGTAAAGATTTCAATATTTTTGTAAAATGCTAGCAGCCCTCCCTGGCTTCGCATGGGTGGACATTTTGTGTTTTATATTTTTAAATAAACAAAGAGTTTTATTTTTCCATTTATGTACATGTATATTTATTTTTAGTATGTATATTTATAACTATAAAATTTTAAATATATACCTTTTCCATGTACCCAATGTCCTTCAGTGATAATATAGCATTCTAATGGTGAAAGAATTTTTGAAATTGGATCAGTACTTTTTCACTTTATTTGTTAGAAACATACAAAAATAACAAATCTTTTCTCTTGTATTATTAGTTTGGATAAGAAAATAAGTCATACCCCATATTTGTTAATCAACATTGATTTTTGTTGTCAAAAAATACATAATGTACAAAATTGACCCGGTTATTCTTATTATTGTAGATTAGAGATCAGTAACTGGTCAGTTTGTTAGATATATGATTTTAGTATAATATAAGATATAATGGTGACTCTAATGATGACTATGCTATAAATAGGAATTATTCCACCCCCTCCGCCTCCACCACCACCGGTAAAGAAAGGTAAAAAAGGTAAGAAAGGCAAAGCAGAGCCAGAGCCAGAGCCAGAGCCTGTAGTTGTTGAAGAGGAAAAGAAAGTAAAGGGAGCAAAAAGTGCAAAGAGCATGAAAAGCATGAAGAGTCTGAAAAGCATGAAAAGCATGAAAAGTGCAAAAAGTGTTAAAGGTAATTCAATTGTTTCTGATGAATTTAGTTACAATTATGTAATTTTTATCAATAGGAGGTATAAATTTACAATTTAATACCCTGAGACTCAATAACCGTTTTAAATGTTTGTGTTTTTTCTTTGCATAATCATATACTGTCCTAAATATTAATATTCATCTTATTTTCTCAGGCATTGATTTAAAAAATATATTGAATGCGCTTTAATATTATTTATAATAATATATTAGTTCATACTAGCATTATATTATATTTATACTACATTCTACTAAGTTTTACAAATTTAAGCTTTTATTCATTAATACATACTTACAATACATGTAGTAATACTACTTTAATGTACTAATCAAAAATCATATTTAAAAAGTATGTTGATAACATTTATGAGTTTTGTATTAATAACCACCTCGCATGGAGTTAATTATATTGAGCAATTTATAATAAAGTATGTTTTTATAAAGTTCTGATAAGTTTGACTTTGTTTTCTTTACAGATATTGAACCTGAGGAAGAAGGTAAGGCTCAATAATGTCTCTAGACTATCTGTAAATATTAAATAGACTCAATATAGTTTATATCTAAGGAAACAAACATAATAATCTTTACTTGTCATTGACAAGACAACCATTGGGTTGAAATACATGCAGAATCTAACTTGCAATTGGGTGCTCGCGCAGTGCTCTTTGTAATGCTTTTTGACGATAGATGGCGGTACTAACATGGAAAACATTTAAAAGTAATATTTTTTTATGTTCAGAGAAGCAATTGTGTAGATTATGCAATCTGAAATTATTTCAATATTTGTCCTGAAGGTACTATGTGATTTGCATATGGGTCTGCGCACTTTAGGATCCTAAAAAAATTATTTATTAAGCATCAGCATTCACTGCATCATAGCAGTCTTAAACAGTGCAAACGAATGGCACGCATACCATACAATACTTTGGGCATATCATAACCGAACACAAAATCTTTATGCAGTCCAAAACAAATTGTAAAATACGTATTAAGTATGTACCTATATCTTGCGAGTGAGTGCGGTGCAATACAAAATCAAAATTGTGTAAGGGCACGTCTGTGTCATTAAACAGATCTTTAGGAAAAATTGTACCTAGATACGTATAGGTTCGCTAACCCTGCTCTGAAAGGTATATACATTTTTGTAAAAATACACAATACAAAAAGGTCATATAATCTAAATGGCACTAATAGTTACTCCAGATGCAACAGAGATAGAGACGGTAGCTGAAACGACTGAAGTCACTGATGCCGACCTGGAAACCAAGACATCGATCAACTTGCAAGTTCTAGAGGAAGAAATGCCGCTTGTGGCCGAGGATCTGTACTCATTCCCAGCACGTGAGTACTACATTTTGTGGAATGGGCTAATTTATGATTATTTCTAGTTTAAGCAGGCAAACGAGTAGTCGTGTTACCGAATAAGTGATCACGGTCACAAAGGATGTTAACAACACCATGCTAAGGTTTCCCTAGCGCTTTGTCCGTCAGAAATAGACTCATGCGCGGGTAAGATACAGAAATAAGGAATAAATCAAGTAGGGCTAGTAATGACATTAGATAACCTCACACACACCAACATATCGCTTCAGGACAGGAGACAGAAGAAGAATGAAAAAGATAACTAAAGAACAAGGAGAAAGGAGATTGAGGGATAGGTTTTTCTTCTTGTACTTTCTTAGCTGCAAATGTACCGATGATGCCTTCATTGTTACTGATGTCCATTTGCGAAGATCGTCACACAATGACTAGACTGTAGTTTTTCAGCTCTTTCCGTGTAAAAAAATAACACAGTCGTTAGGTTGTTACTCTGTAACTTCAATGAATTTTGTTGAATGAGGTGTGAAGTTAGTACTTTATAGGTTATTAATTAATACCAAGTAGCTAAATAAATATTGTGACATATAATTACAGCTCCAGAAGATTTGGATCCGGATGTGGATGGCACGCTGGAGTTTTATACCATAATTGTAAGTTGTTATTGAATATCACGTGCTTAGTTGGATTGTAACAGTCCAGGATTTACTAGCAATAAGTACTGACGAAATCTACGCCCAACGGTTAATTTCACAGGCTGTTGGATATACTGTAGAAGTAATTAGTCTTCAATTGAATCTTATTCAGAAATTACACAAACTAATTACCTATTTTCACAGAGGCCAGTCCCACGCATAATTCAGTATCCGAAGTTACTTTCATACTTTGGTGCGTTGACTCCTAACTTGGTAAACCGCAACCGTCGATACATTTACTTCGTCCGCCAGCCGCCAGATGGCATACCGCTCGATGAAACCCCTAATGTGACTATGGCTAAAATGCCTGAATACGTCCTTACTGGAATCAACTCTGGGAAGATGCTGGCTAGTATGGGCTTGCAGTTAAAGCAGGTACGAAGCTCAAGTAGATATGAATAAGGCAAAATCAAAATATATTATTAATTATTAATACGGTCAGCTTTCATCTAATTTATTTAGCGGCATCAATGACTCTGCACATTGCCACCATCAAACAAACAAAGACCAAAATATATATGCTTTTCAATATATATTTTTTAATTCTTTCGGCAAAATAATGCAATTCTAAAAGGAAGCACACGCCTACTTAAAAATTAAATTAAGAAATATAAACACAAGGTTAAAGTTAAGGATATTTGCTAGGTTAAATATATTGTTTTTTAACTTGTATTATTATTATTTTAAAGTCGTATCAACTTTATTTATTAGTAGTTATTAATACTACATTTCAGACTAGTATCCCGCTGTTCGAGAGACAGTTCCGTGAGCTGGTGACCGCGAGCGACGAGCAGTCCTCACTGGATATACCGCGGCAGTGGTCGTATAGCGGCGACCATCACAGTATGGAGGAGACTGGCTCGCAGGTTCGATATTAAAACATGCCGATGGGGGAAATATTGTTCCGTAGTAAATGTTTTTTTACATATTAGTGTTTGTTAATTCTAGATTACAGTCCCCTGATGGTAAGTGGCAATGTAGTTTTAGATGGTAAAGTGCATTAACTTAGAAGATGCCTATTAACTCTCGTCTTGAAGAAGCCTTCATTATACTTCAGCGGAATCACAGACGCTGGCAATTTATTCCAATACTTCGCGGTACGCCATACAAAGGCTGTATTTAAAGACTTAGTTTATTAGGAACTTAATAAACGTAACTTTAATTTTTCTTTGTGTAAGATGTCGTTGTAATATATATTATACATATGCCTACCTATTTTTCCTTATAACCTCATTTAAACTTTTTCATCTTAATCTTCAATCTAATATTGGAATGAATGAAAATTACAATGGGTTATTTTTCGCAATTAAAAGTACATTTTCTTTAATATTAATGGGTTGTTTATTTATTTATTATTTTATTATACCCTGTGAAGACGTACATGAGGTAGACTTAATGCTACAAGCATTGTTTGTTGAATAGATATTTTTTAGTAGCATTGAGTTATTTTACCAAATTTTTTATCATAGGTGAATTACTTGCGGCCGTCAGACTATCGTAGAATGTCCAACATAGCAAGAGGAGAGAACGCAGAGCAAAGGTGATTTTGTACGAGGGCCAAACTGAAAGTTTTTAGAACTGGCCACTTATAAACATTATATTAAAAAAAATAGTTTAA
>DWJZ01002347.1:0-19759 GCA_018249125.1 Asbolis capucinus
ATTTTTAATTAATGAGCTTTTAAACAAAATGATAGTTACAAAAAATTGTTGCTGTATTAATGATTTATGGTTACGTAAACCTAGATTGAATATTTAATATACTATGTAAGTCTAAATAATGATAAGTGAAGGTTTTATTTTTTATCTACTCCGGACATAAGATTGGTGCCATATTATTTTCACGTTATCAATTGCTCTATTACATGAAGATACAACAATTAGAAGTGACGAAATTTATTAAATTTTTATTTTCAATTCACGTTCCTAGATTTATATAGACACATACGAAATAAGCGAAACAACTAACGGGTAAGGTTAAAGGGATTTCAATCTATCGTCTGTACTAGAGAGGTATGCTGTGGCTGCGTACAACGGTGGACTCCAGGTTTTCTCCATTGGTGTTTCAAGAACTGAGCCTATCACTTCTTATTTGGCCAGCTACGTGTTAGGGATACCCTTAGTGCTATTAATCTTGGGCCGCAGGAATCAGTTACCATCAAGTGACCCATATCCTTGCTTGCTTATTTAGAACTAAAAAAATAAGTTAAGAACAACGCTACTCAATATAACGATAAATTATACGATGTATAATTAGAGTTTAAGAATAATGTGGACTATCAGCATGTATAAAGAATATAAATTAAAAAATCTACAAAGGATGCCGAGTTCCTCTTGGGAATTTTATAAATTTAATCCTATAAGACCAGTTTAATTTATAAAGTGGTACTTAGTCATTTACGTAGGCGTTCTGTGGAATTGAAAATATTGTATAGCGGCGCGCGTAGGCGAGGCACGTAGCGGCTACGAGCCGTAGAGCTATCGTAGCAGCTATGTCAGGGCGGTGCCGGTATACATTCTAATTTATCACAATGGACCTTATTAAATTATATACATACATATATGTACATGTAAATCAATGTTTGTTTGTTTCTGCCTTTGTTTGTTTGTCCTTTATAGACTATGAAATGGTAGGAGATAGAGCACTAATGTCTTCAGAAACTTTGTTTATAATTATCTGGAAAAGATTTTACTATCGAAATGATATCGATCGGACACATGGTTGATAAATAGATGCATAACAACGCGCGCTGGGTACACCTCATTTCTTATAAGAAAAAAAAATCCATATTTTTATATCTTTCCAAAGCTTCGTGAAAACGTATTTAAAAAAAAACCTTGTTTCGTCCTAATTTCGTTGGTACGTCAACAAAAAAATACCAAATAATTTTTCATTGTAATTGGTGTTCAAGAACCCGTACAAATAATAATAATATTGTACGTATTAGAATAAAATTCCACAAATCAACGTTAGAAATACTTGTAAGTCAAGTTTTATTTCTTGTATTTGAAGTTAGTTTTATGAAGAAGGCAAAAATTGTTCAGATAGAAATATCAGAAGTGATCTATATTATAATAAATCTTAAATAATCAAAATAGTAATTTTAAAAGACTAACGGGTCACATATGTATTTGTCTACGATAACGGAGATTTGGACACTGGACTTTCAGCAACGAACATGCGTATTATTGCTTATACTAACTGACCCATAACAACATAATCTATATTCAGAAAAACCATTAAAGTAACTGTCCCAGCCAGAGAACTGTTCGCGTCAAGAGAGCACTTGGATTTAAAATAAAAGAGTACAAACCCCCGTATCCTCACACGCTCGTAAAATTCACTCTTTGTCTAACTACTGGGTAAGCATCGTTTGCCATGAGTCTGAAAACTAGAGACGGTTTTGTAGTTTTCGTTAGTATAACATTATGTAGATTATTGTACAGATTTTACCGCTATAAAAATATCTTATATGGTTGGATGGGATGGAGAAATGGATGTTTATTACTCCTTCGTGCTACTCAATGGATCTGAACAAAATTTCTAACTAATACAGATAAAACATAGGCTAATTTTTATTTACATACAACGTAGGCGAAGCCGTGGTCGGACCCTAGTTATATTATATACGAAATTTTGTGAACATGGATGGATGTTTATTACTCCTTCACGCAATATCTACTAAACGGATCTTAATGAAATTTGGCACAAAGATAGATTGTCGTTTATATATCGGTATTATATGTCGTTTATATATTATACGTCGGTATAATACATTTATCAACGTATGTACCTGCAAAGTGTGCGAAGCCGCGTCCGCAAACTGGATTTTTATATACAAATATACTATCAATTAGATTTCGAATATAATGTGAAGAGTACAGGCTATAGTTCACCATGCTGGAGAAGTGCGGATTGGTAGAATCTTATAATAAATTCATCATCATCATGTCAACCCATCATGGCCTAATATAGAGCACGGGTCTCTTCTCTGAATGAGAAGGTTAAGGCCATAGTCCATCACGCTGGCCAAGTGCGGGTTGGCAGACTTTACACACTTTTGAGTTTTTTCAAACTCCTCGGCATGCAAGTTGCCTTACGATGTTTTCCTTCACCGTTAAAGCGAATGACATTTAAATGCTTAAAACGCACATAACTCCGAAAAGTCAGAAGTGCGCGCCCTGGAATTCGAACGCGGACTCCCCGAGTAGGAGGCCGAATTTTTAACCACTAGGCTATCGCCGTATATAATAAATTACACCAGGTATAAAATACAAACTCCTTGACATTTATTATCTTGGTAAGGATCTATACGCGGCAACAGGATGACGGCAACAGAGGTAAATTAATGTTGCCAATGACGCAAATGTAACGAAAATGCATAGCGACATGCGACACTGGACGTTGCCTGCGTCATACTACCGTGACATGTTCCCATGTTTTATATTAATACATGAAACAAGCAAAAAAAGTACCTATCTTTACGTACGACTGAGCGGGAAATTTAGCACATTTAACGTTTATATGGAGAAGGAGTGCAGAAAGGTAATAACTTAATAAATAACTGGAGATGTATCGACTATGACGACTGAGTTCGACTCAACTAATCCTGTATGAGTGCCAATTTCATTTTAAACCATTCAGCGGTTAGCGTGTGTAGGAAATCAAAACATGTTAACATACTTTCACATTTATAATACTAGTAGGGTTAAAATGTGCCTCAGGAAAGAATGTAACCGCGTCCCTTTGCGTCACAGAATATACCACAACCCATAACAATCCTACCTAGGCTCGGTTCTCACAATGTGAGTGATTAGTAGACTTCACACGTCTTTGAGCATTTAATGAGAAACTCTCGCTTCTGCGGGTTTCATATTATCCATACTAATATTATAAATGTGAAAGTGTGTGTTTTTATGTTTGTTCGTCATTCACTTTGAAACAGAGCGACGGATTGACGTGTTTTTTAAATGGAGATAGGTGATAGTTTGGAGAGTGTCTTAAAGACTTTTTATAAACATGGTAGCATATACCATTACGGTGTTTTCATATACGCTAGCGAGTAATTATATATTTCTTATACGCACTTTTCCTTGGATTTGAACTCAATATTCTTATTCAGAAGAGTAAATTTGAAACCGCTATCGCTGTTTTTTCGTACTAAACAGCATTTTACGTATATTTTCTAGATATTAACGGGGTTATTCAAGTGACCGCGCCACACTGCGGAAGTATAATCGGTTGAGCTGCGCTATAGAAGAAGAATGTTGGGTTATAATGCGTAGTAATAATGTGTTCATAATATAACTATTCCCAATGCGAAGTGGACGGCCTTGACGCATTAACGACCCACTTCTGGGCAGGGGTCTCTTTCCATAATATGGCCTAGAGCATATTACATGGTGCTCTAATGCGGTTTGGAGTTAGTGGCCAACCTAAGTATCGGAAGTTTCTATCCAGCCCGAAGGCCTCTGCGGGTTAACGATTGCTATCTAACGATAACCGGGACTGTCAGGTTTACGTGCCCTCTGAAGCATGGAGGCGTTTATAATTTTTTTGCAACCTGCGTTAAACTAGAATTCAGCAAGGAATTGGACATAATATAGCTAATAGGAACGACCTGCAGTTGAGTCGTTAGTGAACCTGGTTGAGAAGCCCCGGGTTCGATTTCCAACCGCATTAGACATTTTTGTAGGTTTGTAACAGGAAAAGCTAAGTCTCATGATATGGGCGCTGTTTGTCGTTTGATACCCCTTAAAAAGACGTATTTGTAGTACGTTTAGTTCCAATAATAGTGATACAATATACTACAAAACCCTGTTACAGACGAACAGAACTTTCTACAGATGAACTTTCAGTACTTAGGTTTCTTTAAGGCTGTTAAATATATTAGGTACTAGTTTCCGCCTGAGTCTTCGCTCGTGTGGTACTAATTTTGATAAACATCAAAGGCTTTTGTCATTATCTTAACCCACAACTATCTCCACACGTCAATCTGTCGCTCCATTCGACGTGAAAGTCAGACAAACACACGCACTTTCCTATATAATATTAGTGTGGATATCCAACACACCCTTTGCATACAGAACTCCAAAAATAAGATATATTATAAGAAACTTGAGAGTAATTAAACACAGTACAATTCATAAAGTTCCGAAGAGCGACATTACGTCACACGCGCACAAAAGACAAGTACATATCCATAGAACATATCTTAAACGGTGATATCTTTTAAAACTGTCCTTTGAGCCTTTTCAGAGGGATTTCCTTCTATTAAAAAATAAAATGGGTCAAGTGTAAGGTTTAAATATAAGTGGGTCTATATTTAAACGGCTGACTCTTTATAAAGATAAGGAGGGGACGGAAAGTTAAGATTGATGAGTGGTCGAGACAATGTCGTGATGGACCCTTATTGTACGGATTTAAATTTTCTTTTTTATTTAAACTTAAATTAGATTTTCGAAAGTATCCGATAATCGAAAAGTATCCGAGAACTCGATAACTTTTTGGAATATATATTTTACAATATATTATAGTTAAACTAAATATTACTTAGTTTGACAGGGGACTTGGTTTAGTGGGTAGTAAACCTGACTGCTACACCGAAGGTCATGGATTCGATTCCAACCCAGGTCAAACTTTTCTGTGATGAGCAATGTGTCTGGGTGTAAATATGTAAAGTATGTATTTGAAAATATATGTATATGTATGTTTGTCAGTTGTCTGATCAACAGTACAAGCTAACGCTTAGTTTGGGGTCCAAAGATATTTATTATTATTTATTTAAAACAAACTTATTGATTAACTATGAATGACAAAATAATTCGAGTTAAGAAATACAGATTGCAATGCTAACAATTTCAAAAAAAAACAAAAAAATTATTTGAATATATTATACATATAATTTAATGTGGTAGTTTTATAAGAGAATAACCGAAATACGTGAATACGAACCACATTATAATTGTTCACCGTTGCCTATACACATTAAAATCACAGAAAAAGAAGCTTCCAATTAAAAAAACAACCCTTGGTACTTCCATTTATAAACATATAAGAACAAATTATAAAATAAAATTTTTGTCGCTACATATATCTAAATATACAAATTCATTAATACTTTTTAAGAAATAAAATAAGATTTATGTCATAGATAATTTTCACTTCAATAATAAATGTCTTGAAACTCTTATTGAAACAGTTGCCAAAATGCAATCTAAGAATTTTGTAGTATTTTATAGTATATTCACATACTGCAGTCATATTTTAAGTGTTATGAGTACAAAGCTCCATCAATACTTGAGTCCACGCCAGCCTTCAAAGTTCATGGTGAAGCTTGAACAATGAAATAGTACCAAGGTTCTTCTCCATGTTAGCGTATACCCTTGGTAATCCGACCAACGGTTTGTAGGTCGATGTCGTATTATTGAAATTGTCGAATTGTCTAACACAAGATTTTTTTCAATTCGCACTAGTAGTTCCTGAGATAAGCGTGTTCAAACAAATAAATTCTTCAGTTAAAATACAGGTTTCCGCTAATTCGCAAGAATCCGCAAATGTATTTTTTGTTATCATTCACCCCAAACAATAATGCAAAAATGTGTCGGAATGACGCTTATAGTGAAAAAACAGAGTACATATTTTTCAGTACCAAATGTCATTATACATTTTAAACTAGTGTTTGGCGGGACCATTAGTAGAAAAAAGATTTTTTCTGTAGAAAAAGGCCCTGGAGCGGCGTGGTGGAGTACCTCTGCGCAACCTTAGTCACGAGGAGAAACCCGTCCATAATAATTGACCATTAACGGGTTAAAACCATCCATAACACGAGCAACAATGAGTTAACACGTACTCGAATATGTATTTGTGTATGTACATGAGTATATTGACCACCGACATACAAAAAACCATACTTATCATATATCAATATTTACAACGAAAAGTGGACGATAAGGAATTTTTAAGTCAAAGAGTAATTATTGTTTAATTTTTGGTAAAATATGATATTGGTACTACCTGCCAGACTATAATCTATCTCTGTACCAATTTCCAGATCAGTAGATTTTGCATGACGGCGTAAGAAACATCCGTACCTCACAAACTTCCATATTTATAATAATGAAATTAAATTAAATTAAAATTATTTATTACGTCGTAGGAACCAAAAGCTCTCTAAAAGAAAGTTCAAATTTTACTATAAAAAGTTCCTACTTAAGTGAGTTAGTAGTTAGTTAAATAGTAGGACTTTAAGGTGTTACGTGAAAGAAATCGAGCAAAGCTGGTAGACCCAGGTATTCTTGTTTAATATTACGCCTACACATTATAACTCATACATAGTAAGTGGGAAGCCTGCGAAGCCTCTACAGACGGAACGCCGCCAATAGACGCCCACGGTATTGACCGTGCTATATTTAGAACTTACTGCGAAATTTATAGGCAATCCCTTCGCTGACGGGGAAATCTACAGATATTTTCACTTGAATTGCTATATCGAAGGTATCTGAAAATAAACATACAAATCACATTAATGTAAGGAGCTATTACTATATTATATACAGGAGTTTGTGATTTCGAAGCGGTGATAGCCTAATGGTTAAGAATTCGGCCTCCTACTCGGGGGGTCTGGGTTTGAATCCCATGGCGTGCGCTTCTGACTTTTGGAAGTTATGAGCGTTTTAAGCATTTAAATATCACTCGCTATAACGGTGAAGAAAAAATCGTGAGGAAACCTGCTGGGGAGTTTGCAAAACTCAAAGAAGTGTGAAGTCTGCCAATCCGCACTTGACCAGCGTGGTGGACTATGGCCTCAACCTTCTCATTCAGAGAAGAAACCCGTGCTCAATATTGGGTCGTGATGGGTTGAGGCGATTTGTGATTTAAATGCTTGTGAAAGTCCCGGGTCTGAGTACTATGTACATTTTCGAAACAGTGTTATTTGAAAATCTGCAAACATCGTCTTAATTGAACCTAGTGGTTAATGTTAAAAATTAAATACTTGAGTATCTTAACATTCCGTCAATACCTGTAGAAAGTATACTAGGGTATTGTACTAACTTAAAATAACAACTCAACGCACTTAAAATTACTATTTTAAACTCGACTACACTATCCTAAAATTACTTGATTTATCGACACTTTTACCTATTTTATCTTTTTATTGTAATTATAGTACATTTCTGCCCTTTCAGTACAAAACAAAAGTGAGGGACATAAAATTTTAAATGCGTGTAAATTAATTAATTCACAATCTCAGCAATTAAAACATAGAAACCAGCTATTAGGGACATACATCTAGATTGTAATGGACACAATTTTATACACCCAAACAACGCGTGAACAAAATGAATATGCCCCACTGACGAAAGGGCATATAACGAGCAGTAACAGTACCGGCTACCAACCCCTTACTACCCTCCATTGCCTCACGTAATTGCCTCACCTTCCGCCTCATTATTTCGAAGGGTATTTTATTCATTTAAAGATACTACAAAATATTCTGGTGTATCAGTATTTGAACAATTTTAAAGGGCACAATTATTATAGAAAATTTATAACTTTTCATGTAGAATATACGTTTCCAAAGACGTAATTTCAATCTACTTATGTTATTAATTTATATATTTATTTATAAATCATACATATATCACATATAAGTAAAGAACTTTTATAAAATAACAACGTTTTTTTTAAAACTACTACATGGTGATGTAGTGTTGGAAGAAGATGCTGCAATAAAAGTATTTTTTACAAGTAAAACAAATATATATAAAACAAATAACATAGAAATGTTGCAGCAACATACATAGCTCTACTTACAAATAAATATGTATATCTATTCATATATGTATCTACTTATAAATCAATCTTATATCCAATATACCTTCTTCTGTGCTATATTCTTTTGTACCACAAAAATCTAAGACTGACAAAGAATATATCCCATGATAAATCATTATAGCAATAATATCATATAGTAATATTAAATATGATGTAATTTTAAAGACCTAAGACAGACACGCTTCACATGCAATGCTCTGGGGGCCTCGAGACAGTCACGCCAAGTTCCAAGAACATGGCAATTTGTGTTTCGTCTACATCAGATATTACTATTCACTTAAAAAATCCATATACTTTGCCATAGGAGGAAAGTCCAGAATGTCAGAATGTAGTAATGTATGTTGTTGAAATAGATTAAAACAAGATTCATTAAAAATACTTAAAAACACAAGCTTTAATTAAAGATGCATAATACACAGAAACATACAAAATTTCATAACTGTATTGTAAACCGTTGACGAGTTCCCTTGTATGGAGCCAATCCTGTATGTAGTATCAGGTCATGCTTGTCATGAAAATGCATTGTCATCAGAATGAAAACTTTATGTAACATTTCAACTCCGTAGTGTAAGAGCAAGTGGTTCTAATTAATCTTGCAAGATTTGACCCGTAACAAACAAATATACTAACATACTAATATACAAACATACGCTACAAGTTAAATAAAAGCTTGTATAAACACTAAGTTTTTCTGAAATAAAATGTAGTTTATATGAAATAAACCATAGTTTAAAAACTAAAAACACGCTTATATTAACTATGTATATGAACTGCAATAAGAATGTGGTATGTGTGTAGTACTGTTTACTGTTCCTGTAATATCATGCTTCTCATAAACAGACAATGCATTTCGAACAAAGTTGAATTGAAGGAATTTGAAAAGTTTAGCTTTATAGCGCAAGTGGAAGCGGTTCTAATTAAGCTTGCAAGATTTGACGTGAACAAACCAGCAAACAAACAAACAATGCAAGATTAATAAAAGTTATATGAGAAAGTTGGGTTCCTGGTTTATATTGGTATACCTCGTGAGAAATAGATAGTAGTAATAGTATAAAAAGTTTACTTTAAAATATCGCTATATAGGATAAAACAAAATATCAATATTTTATAACATTAACCTAATTTGCTCTTGTTGATAATATTTGATTAAGGTGATGGATATAAGGCACTAAACTTAATTTTGTTGAAATATGCGTGGAGGAATTTCTTTTGCCCTATTTTCTTATAGAACAGCTTTCTGAATTGTGTGGTAGTAAAATTAAAATTTGCACCTAATTTTATTTAAAAGGTGAGTTCAGGAGTTTCTTTCGCCGTTTATTCCTTTCCTCTCTTCAACAATGATGAACTTTCATACTTGCAACCCCTATATCAATGTCTTCAAACGTTTTTTCGCGATAAAATGTAGTCTGTTTTCTCAACTTCTATTCTACCTATACAATTTTTTATCAAAATAGTTCAGTGATAGGCGTAATAAGGTTCACATTTATAATATTGGTAAGGATGGCAATACTCCCATATTTCTTACCTCTTTAAAATCATTAATCATACATTCATACATGGCCCTTGAAACAAATAAGTTTCTTGCGGAGTCTAATTCGCCCGCTACCGAACCAAATGTGCTTCTCCGTCTTCACTCGATGGGCCTCGAAGGCCAGATGGCAATCGCTTGCCGGATAACCCATTTTTGCCGTGTCAAGGTACAGGCCAAAGCTACCGTACTCTTTAATCTATACTGACTAGATTTTTACTAGTTCTTATACCCAATTTTAATTTTTTTATACAATGACTTTGTGTATTTGGCGATAGAAGGAATTTAGAATCATTAGTAATGATTTAATTTACTAGGAAGGTTTATATACTTGTTATTATAAACTCGAACTTTATAGAAAATTATACCTGAGTTTGTCTTTTACCTGTAAATGGAATGCTTTAAAGACACACTTTAATAATAGATATGATGCGAATCACCAAAGTTTATAAATTCTGCGATACTAGCGCCACTTTCAGCGAGATTCTTTTTAGAACGATTCAGTTTTCAATCTAGTACTCACATCTGTAAGTAGATGGCGGTAGTCGAAGTTGTTGCTTCTACTCCACCCTAGATGGCGCTGTATAGCAACTTTTAATCTTAATTTTTGCTTTTATTCTAGGAATTTATGGAGATAATGAAAATAAGAAAACATTTTGTTTCATAGAATAATCTGAGTATTTTTAATAAATATTAAATATTAACTTTAACAAATTCTAATAACTCTTTACGCCCTTTGAATTCGCATCAAGTGCTCGCTTAACGAAAATAAAAAACTTGCAATACATTATAACATTAACCACTATTTTTTTCTGGGAAATTAACATCTTTGACAGTTTAAATAATCTTGGTGGTTTTTCAGGAAGGTATTAAAAGAATATACTAACATAATACTTTTACTAACTAATATATTCTAAGTCACATTAAACAGAATCCCTGTTAAAGTGAGTCTTAGGTTAACCCTCCCAGTTTTTTTCTTCGGTCCTCCTCTAATGTTTTAAAAATTATCACGATGACGTTACTCAATCTGTCGTGACACGTATTAATGATTTATAAAGAGCGCTTCCGTGCTCCAGAGAACACACTAACAAGCGGTCCCGGTTACCATTGGATATAAGTAGATAATTTAATAAGTACTTCCGACAATTCAGTTAAGATTCAAGCGGTTCAACCTTGCTGCCATCAATATTGTATGCAGCTGCGTATATCGGATCTCAGATCCTGCTTGTACAGAGGGCCTGTGCTTCTTCTACTACATAAGATAATTTAAAAGATGTCCTGTTAAAATGCAGTCTATTTTCTAGCTAGAAAGAAAACAAAGTGAAGGAACATCTCTATACGACTTAAAATAATATTCCTATCCGTATATCTGTTCAACAAATGAAACGACAAATGAGTAGAGTAAATACATAAAATATTCTTTTAACTGCTGGATAATATCAAATTAATATAATAAAATTCCTATACGTGTTAAAAGAATATTCCTATAGTTACCTATATTTCCCCGGACAATATTAATTTTAAAAAGGAATATCCTTGAACGAATCAGACAAATATTGCATCACCTAAGTCTCAAAATTAATATGTACAGCTATATATGTTTTCGGACAATATAAATTTAAATATAGAATATTACTAAATGAATCAACGAATATACCTTCGACTTAAAAAGAAATCCTATAGAGCGGTAGCTACGTCCTCGGACAATATGAATTTATAAAAAAGAATATCCCTATACGTGTTCGTGACGTAACACGCTGGTGAACTCACCGGCGGCGACGCGCCGCGACGCGCTGATATCGACCGTGACCCTGCATGTCACTGGGTCATGTCCTACCTACATAAGGGTCGAGTCGAGTAACCCTTGTTCTTGATGTTTTACAACCCGCTGTTTTATGAAGTTCAGCCGAGTTTCCCAAAAAGGATTCGGATTTTATTACCTTTTATTCATTAGCTATTTTTGAATGTATGTTGTTGTTGCTATTGAATATTTACGTTGAAATAGGGTTGCCAATTCTTTTTTCGAGGAATAAAATATTTTAGGTGTTATTAAGAAACTAAACAGTATTATTAGTATAGTATAAACCAAAGATATTTATTGATTTATTAAGAAAACTGTACACATTTTTTTATTTAAAGACAATATATACGTACCTACTTTTGATGCTTCTTGCATAACACATCAATGACTACACGCATTTGCTTACAGCAACATGAACATGTTGTTCAATACAGTATTTTGGATACTTTTATGACATTGTTAAATTGCCCTCGTTTCGCTTCGGAAGAAGATAAGATGAAAACTATCCAATAATACTTCTTGTCATATAAGCTACAAACATGCACAATTATGTCTAAAGAGGTCCGGTGGTTTCTGGGTTGCCATACCAATCTTAACCTGTCCCACGGGAAGAAAGCAATTTTCTTGGATAAAAAGTATCTTATATCAGTTATCCTTAATTGAGCTACAAAATACTAAATTTCATTTAAATTGAACCATTGGTTTCGGATTTGCCATATTAATTTTAAACCTGTTATCCTCCGGGAATAACGCCATTTCCTGGTATAAAATCTATCCTATAACCATTCTCGGGTTTTAAACTATAACTATGCCAAGTTTCTTCTAAACCTGTCCGGTTTTGCGTAAAGCTCGAACAGACAGTCAGACAATAAATAAAAAAAATATGTTTTGGTCTCTATACCGATATCAAAGCTTCACTGCATCAAATGACTCTTGACTTGACTTCATAAGAGGAAATTCTAATATTGAGATAGAAATATTCAGTAATCTTTTCAGTTACGTATACATATGTAGGTACTCCTTAAATTTGTCCACTGTTGAATTGGAGACATTAAGCATAAATTTTCCTGAAATTATATCCTAAACATAACCACGCCGAATCTTGTTAAATTATTAAATATACGCAAACAAGAAACAGGAGACAGTGGATTAAAATAAAGAAAAAAAACGTGAAACTATTTTTAATTAAAATAATGAGTTAGTAACAATTATAAGCGTCGAACACAATTAAGAAAGCAAGTGAAACCCTCGTAGCATTTTGAAGCATCATTGAAGAACACATAACCTCGTGTTTCATCGATCGTAATGCAGAAAATACACGATTCAAGCAATTATTTATTATAGTTTCAAGTTTTTATGTATTAAGGTTAAATGTATATGAATATTTTCGTTTTTATTCAGATTAATGCTTCGCTTAACATGTATATTTTGAAATGACCTACATGCTTTCGACGATAACTATTCAACGGAAGGACACAGGTGTTAATGCAGGATTCAATTTTAAAAAGAGCAATAACTTATATATTCAACATGAATGGAAACATCCAGAAATGTCGTATTCGATTGAAAGTTAGGTAGTTCCTCTGGTAGTTCTTAACTGGGCTCGTCTTACTTCCAGATTATACTACAATCAAAAACCAGGTTAATTAAAATATTTAAATCCCTAATACTAAGAAATACACAAAATTTCATAACTGTATTGTTAACTGTAGAGTTCCCTCTTCTGGAGCCAGTTCTGAACGTAGTATCAGGTCAAGCTTATCATAAAATTGCATTGTCAGGACAGGTGAATGCAAAATTTCAGCCCGCCAGCAATTGGGCTCGGAAGATTTGATTCGAAAACTTAATAAATACATAAATACGAGTATATTAGCATACTATAATACACAAATATACACAGTTTTTTTAAATAAATGCACCGTACCTGATGAATTTGGTCTATCAAAACAACAAAAGACGCATTAAATATGTTGTAACTGTAATTAGTTTTAATTCTCAATTAAACAAGTAAACTTACTTTTTTTCTCTGTCCTTGAGTCAACATCTTTCTCGTTCTTCTGTCACTGATACTGAAACGATATGTTGTTAGTGTATCTAGAAGCGGCGCGTTATCACTTCCTTCCTAACTGTCCTTCAATGATGGATGCATAGTGGATGGTGTCGTTAATGTCTACGGGCAACGGAGATCACGTACCATCAGTTGAGCCAATCCTGCCTACATACTCATAACATAAAAACTATATTAATAATTCCAGTGTTCCAAACTTAGTTTTGCCACTTCAACAAAATTACGCTATGAAACTTTAATGCCTCTTATTGTAGTTACTTCGTATAGTAGCCCGTTAGTAGTAGTAAATAGTAAACGTGGCCATAAAAGGAGAAAGAGAGTAAGTGGCCATAGAATTGTGTCTAAAATGCTACAATACAATGTGGTAAGGTCATTACAGTATTTTTATTCTCTACTAGCTGTACCCGCCGCGCTTTGCTACGCATTAACATATCAACCATGTGTCCTATCGATATAATTTCCGATATAATTTAATCGATACCAAAACCTTTTCCTGAGAATTCTGATCAAAGTTGCTAAAGACTTCAGAGCTGTATCTCCTACAATTTCAGAATCTATAAAGAACAAACAAATATATATACATTTTTATAGATACAGATAAATAAATCACTTACACACTCATACCCTCCTTTATAATCCAGTCGTGAGTGTCATAAGAACCGAAAAAAAATCGTCAACAGTTACATAACAGCGTGGCCAGACTGAGAATCAAATCTCAGACTCCTCGTTTCCCAAGTTGAGTTACTACCAAATAGGATAAAGGGTTATTTACCTAGATTAAGTATTATTCAATTTCATACAGATTACTGTTATAATATTATCGACAAAATCATAAAAGCCTTTAAAGTTGTCTTAACAGTAACAGTCTTAACAGTAACATAATCAATAACGTATTGAGCAATTCCAGAACCTTATCTTTTTTTTTACCTATTATACTATATACTTTCATTACATACGCCATTAGATTTCTACCTTCATCTAGAGCGAATGTCGTTAGACATGTTGATGTGGTCTAGACCGCAGGATTCCCCGCAGAATAGACAAGAGCAAAGCAATATTATTAACCGTATTATTCTTCGTAGAAATTTGACTGAATGTGCGTCTTTTTTCTTTACATGTATTTAAATATTTTAAATAAAGATAATCTTTTTTATCATTAAAAAACCAACTTAAAATCCTCCGACAAGTAATACAATGAAACGATCATTGTCAAAGTAGTCGCAACCAGTTAAATACGCAGTTAAATTCGCATTATTAAAGATAACTTAAAATTAACCGTCAGATGTCGCTCAAACATTACATGGAAGTATGCGGCAAGCTTTTGAATAAAAAAGGAAGCATCGGAATCGATGAACTCAATAAAAAGTTATGAACGAACATTAAGAAAAACAAAAATGAGTTCATAACTCAAAAACCTCTCGTCAGATGTCGCTTAAAGCTAAATGAAACTACAGGGAAAGTATTACTGTTGAAATGAAAAAGAATCATCAAATTCGATCCATCCAGCCAAAAGTTATTTGGTAAAAAAGAAAAACAAAAGTATTAAAAGCAAGAATAACTCTTAAACTGCTTGTCAGATGTCGCTTAAAATAAAACGTGACCACATCGCAACCACCAACTTTCAATCAAAGTAAATTATCCAAATCGGTCCACTCAGTAAAAAGTTCTGAGGTAATATATAAAAAAAAATACACGCGAATTGAGTAACTCCCTTTTCAAAGTCGGTAATAATCTGCCAAACATGATTAGAGCTCTTATACGTCGATTTCCCTGCGATCATGAAATTTTCAACATTACTACTTATGTACGTCTGAAAAACATGTTATTTTCGGACGGTCATATGGACAAAGAAGTGCTATACATACCTACTGAATCGTTACAGAACTAAAAAAAAGAGACTCGATCGCAGCAATCGATTTCAGTCGATTAGCTACAAAAATAGAATTGCATTACATGCACAACTCTTCGTTCGACCTTCAAAAATTCGATCAATGGTTTACATAACCGCATTATTCACAAATGGACTCTATGCTAACACCGCTAAAGTACAATTTTAAACTGTAGTACAGTAATTAGTGCTTTGCATGTTCGAGTTAATCACCGCTAATGGAGATCTGAACTTGGTTTTTATTCGCGTGCTGAAACACATGTGAGAGTTTCCGATTTGATTTTCGCGTGTACATTTCTCTTTATTATTTCTTTTCTTAACTAGACTAGTGTGTGTAACACTAAAGAGTCACGTATTAAATCTTTTTTAGTTTCATTAATAATAAATGGCTTCAAGTGATAGCTCGTTGCTGCGCACTGCTTTATTTTTTTACCTTAAATAAGTTAGCTCTTGACGACGATCCACCTGATGGTATCTTATCTCTTCGCTTAACTGACGAGGCCTATTGAGAGGGCAGGGAGGGCGAACCAAGGTCACGCGTGCCATAAATGAACTGTATTATAAAGAAATTTACAATTTATGTATTTATTACATTACTGCACAGATAAGCGATTGTTTGGGAAATACAAAGTATGTAAGTAGGTATAGATAGTAACAATCTAGTTTAAACAATTTTCATACACCACAGAATAAAATATTTTTTAAAAGTATCAAACTAGTATTTCAATTGATATTGTTAAGTAAATAATTACTGAATAAAAATAAATGAGTACGCGAACGAATTAATAATAACTTTGTGGAAGTTTATTTTTTACAAGCTTTTATTTAACTTGCAGTGTATGTTTGTATATTAGTATATTTGTTTGTTACGAGTCAATTCTTCAAAGCTTAATTAGAACCACTTGCTCTTACACTACGGAGCTGAATATTTGCATAAAGTTTTCATCCTGATGACAATGCATTTTTATGACAAACATGACCTGATATTACGTTTAGGAATGTCTCCCGACAAGAGAACTCCTCGACTTTTAACAATACAGTAATGAAATGTTGTGTGTTTCTTTGTATTATGGATCTATAATTGAAGCTTGTTTTTTTGAACATTTTTAATAAACCTTGTTTAAACCTTAATTTATGTAGAATCATATTGTTATGCGTAACGGTACTTATTAGAAACTACAAGAACAAAATCAATAATGACTAGGGAAGGTACTTTTCTATATAGATACTTATTTTTACACGTTAATTTATACTTGTTCAAAAGTCACAGTTAATAATTTGCTTTTTCTTTAATTGAATTCTAGTTTAAACTCCCGGTTATTTATACGCTTCAGGTAACCCAATTAGGTAAATGTTACCAGTTTGTACTAAAGTTTCCATTATTTAAATTTAAACGGTTTCAATATTTTCGCAAATAAAAGTAGAACCGGACTAACAGCCGACTGAAACTTTACTAAGTTACGAGGGTATTTCTAGCGTGTTAGCTATCGTTTGAATTTTAAAGCGAGTTAACTCTAAACTTTGAATAAAGTATGCATGTAATTTGACAGGCGGTTAGTTTCGGATATGTGGAAAATTCATTCACTAGACGGTATATAAAATAATGAGGTTGAGTGGAAAATTGTGTCATATGTATGTAAGGACCTCTTTGCCTAATCGGATTAGGAATTCTTGAGCGCTTCCATGCTTCAGAGGGCTTTGGTCCTGGTTGTTCGTTAGAGAGCAGGCGCTAAGCCATAACAAAGACTTTCGGGTGTCATAAAAGCAACGCTTGGTTTGACCACTAACCACCCCGAAAACCGAAATGAAGCCCAGTTCTCTGCAGCAACTCAGCCCAAGGAGCGATCGCGCCCATCTTCATTAATGGTTAAGGATTAACAGGAACATAAATAAAAAGTTCATTCTAAACACTAAATAGAACAGCTGTTTTCGGTCCCGAAGCGGGACAAAGGCTACTTCATTTTATTGTATTGCAGTAACAACTCTCTGTATAAAAACTAATTGTCTGCAACTGTGTACACTGGGATTAACACTCCCCTTAAAAATTAACTTGTATTCATGCATTTCTTGTTACCTGTTATTATAAAAATATATTTATTTAATGAGAGCACAGCCCCTGCTTTATTTTGGTAGCATAGAGCCTGAGATTCTTTTTTTTACCGACTACAAAAGAGGAAGAGGTATTCAATTCGTGTGTATTTTTTTTTGTTACTTCAGAAGATTTTAACAAAATGACCGATTTTGATAATTTTTTTTGATCGAAATCGATTTGGTGCCATTTGATCTGGAGGATTGAGGAAGATGGAGTTATTCTTACCTTTAATATTTTTGTCTTTCTTTCTTACCACATAACTTTAGACTGAAATTGACATAAGTTTTGTATTTGGGAAACGGCTTAAATAAAAAAACTTCATATATGTATACTTGTATTATCAAACTTACTACATACTACTTATTTACAAACGAACTGTTTTATCTATTTGTTACACAGATTACTAAATTTAAAATATTACGATAGGATAGGTAATATACTAACTTTTTTGGCTCTGCTGGCTTTCGTGTATAGTCAAAGTCAAACTATTTTATTTCATCATGGGAACATCAAGCTAACTTAATGAAACTCAGAAGGTTACGTACGCAATATTCATACATTCTTATTAAGATTCCTTAAAATTGATTATGGATTTAAAATCCATAACTAATACCGCGGTATTGTATCACGTATGTATAGTCAATTAGTTACAATACAAATAATTCGGTACGTATATTTCGACATCTCCAAGATATCGTACGCCAATTTATTTTAGAATTTTTCCTTACTTTTCCGGAACATTACTTTGCCGATTACTGAGTTATTTTCGAAAAAGATATTTATTATATCAATATCCGATAATATTACTTAATAAGATATTTCTCAAATAGCCAATCACCTATATGTTTCTAACAATCAGGAAAAAAGCAAAGCCTCGAAAGAAATTCCTTACGAATTTTCTACTGCCGAAAGTTGACTTATTACTCCCAAGAACAATTGTAACTATCGATCATTTACAAGTTTAACTTTGAGGTCGAATACGTCTCATAAACTGACCTCAAAATAACCGCAATCCGTAACGCGTTTATAAGATTTTGCTGTATTCAGATCAGTAAAATTTAATTAAACTATCCTACATGACTTATCGCATAATGATTCTTCCATATGAAATACATCGACGTATGATCGTCGTATAAAATCTATTTATAGACAGCAGATGGAGATGATCTAAACAGAATGGAGGAATATATTTTCTAATACTCATTGGACAGAGCATACTTTGATAGAACAGAGTTAATAATATTTTGTATTTTTTGTTACACTTATACACTCATAATATGCGTAGTACTCCGGTCGTGTTCCTTAAGAGATCCCGGTGTCCTCTACAAAACGCCGAGGCGGGCTACGGGGAGGGGGGTTTTAGTGGGTAAAAATCCCACATACCCCGGTACTTCTCCCAAACTGCCGAGCACCTTTCGAAAGTTCCCCCTCGAAAAAAAAAATATCACGCGTAGCGTGGACAATACTTGTAACGCCAATAGCCAGAGAACAAACACTGTCAAAAAAAACTACCCTAACCGATATTTAAATTTGAAAAACAAACATACATATAAGATTTGTTCAACCTGTAATCGTGTCTCTGAACGTCTTCTAAAAGTGATATCATTCTCATCGTTTTTATTCCGTTTTTCGATAGCACGTTATATTAACCTCTTGGGTGAATATCATCATTAAGAGCCGGGATTGTCATTGTCCATATTTGTTTTTTTTTGAATAAGGTTGGTGCATGTTATTTGTGATGATGCGGGCCCATTATGAAGTCAACCAGTTTATTAAATTTTAAAAAAATATTTCACCTCATTTCGCTGTTACAATGTACATATACATATGTCCCAGAAAAATATCATATTACACATATCAATAAATTAGCTACTCGTAAGTTGGTAAGAGTAACACAATCTACTGTGTACCTTAATTTAAACGAACAATGCCCAATTTACTTTAAGCTATAGAGGCAGTTTGAACTTGTTTATTTTTGCAATCGAAAATAGGTCAGCATTTGTTATAAAATGGTGGGTAAACGAAATTATATTGTGTGGTAGACGACCATCACTAATTATAATACTAACTGGTGCACTCAGAGACGATGGTGATTATTTAAATCGCTTATTATTATTATTTTTACTCTCATGCCAAGTTCCTTATTAGTTACATTTTTTAAATTAATAGTTAAGACTTATTAAACTAAGTTTTTTTTTTAATCTGA
>DWJZ01002348.1:0-19758 GCA_018249125.1 Asbolis capucinus
GCGAGAGCAGCACACAGTTCCGGCATCAAAGCGGTAGGCGTCGACACCGTGTGGTTTTAGTGGGTTCGAGTCCCACAAACCTATCCAGCTTCCCGTGGCCGGATGGAAGAGACTAGGGTCTTTCCACACGTTAAAAAAAAAAAAAAAGGTTATGTTAGAGCTAATCCAACACTAATGTAAACAAGGTTTATTAAAAATATTTATATACAGGAGATTTAATTATCTCCCTAGCTCATAACCATCCAATGTTCAACATCCCATCGACACCATGGATGAAGTGAGAGTCGCGGCGAAGAAGCTGTATCAGCTGCCTTTTGTCACATTCGACCACGTGGATATTACCAGGCTACTGAAGGACATCACATTCTTAAAGCCTAGCCTGGCTGAGATGCAGTCCATGCTGGAGGCCTCGGACAGGACCATCGGGGAATTACGTGCCAAAGTGATATTGTTACGCAACGCTGTTTCCACAAGTAGGTTACTCGATCAAACCATGTCACGTAATAACGTCAACATACGTCGCGGGGCGCAAAATGATTCGATTAGTAGTTTTGAGTCGGCGAAGGCAGATGCGTCACCGATTTCAAGCAACGTGACCTGCGCACCGCACCCAATGAATACCGTGGTAGTGACATGTGAGAGTACGTCAACCATTGTCATTGCCGCCACCATTAAGCCAGCTGCATCACAAGCCAAGGAGCTATAAGGGGATAAGCAAAATCATACGGTTCTTATGGAGCAGAGTCCACTAAAAGACCAGACGGACAAGGAGGGCTTCATCAAGGTGGAGAAGAAGAGGAAGCCCAATGGTCGAAACCACTGCGGTACCGCACAGACAGAACCAAACCACGTGTTAGGTCTGGCTGTACCGTCAACGCTGTACGTGTCTCATCTGCATTACTAAACAAAGGTTTAGGAGGTTGAGCAGTACATCCTAATAAAGACCAACTTTAAAGTGACGGTCGAGCGGTTGGAGTCTCGTCATAAGGTGAATTTCAACTCCTTTGTGGTGAAGCTGCTTTCTGAACATCTGTCGACCTTCATGAAAGGGTGTGGGAGGGTACATGACCACTGTATGTCCCCACACGTGCCTACTGGGTAGTTCTAAACGAGTAGCAACTCCGATAGGCCCTATCATCGGCCGCCGGCATTCGGTTACCACCCACCAGAAAAAAGCCATGCCCCCAAGCGATTAATCGTGTCCCGTTGTGATGTCTGGTGAAGCCGAATGAGGAATGTGTCTGAACAGTTGCACTACGTAAGTTGGATGTTTGCTGTACCGGGAGCTTAGTTCTGGAGGGCAGCGGGATCCGAAGCACGGTGGGTGCACTGATGGCCGACTGTAGTCAATAGGAGGCCCAAGTAGTGGGAAAGCCACCCATTAAAAGCTGCCCCATCAAATGTGAAAAATCCCGGGGTGGCTCCATCATGCTGGTTGGCGACCGAGGGGATCTGATAGCGATCTCCAGGGGGGTTCGGGCGTTCCCGCAGTTTACAATCTAAGGGCCCCATGACACGGCTACTCTGATTCTATCACATGGTCAGCTGCGCAATGCCTCGTTCAACTGTCATTCGCCTACCTATTACTATAATCAGTAATGAAAAGTAAGAGCAAGAGAAAAACGATCTCCTCAGCAGTAAGTGGTAAGTAACTCGACAGTAAGGGTTTCGCCGAAATCTGTCGACTTCAGGGACCTGCTATCGTATGCCACACTTTTGGAGAGAGGCCCTCGAGAAGAGCGGGGAGGCCTTAGCGGTTTCTCTCGATGTTTCGAAGGATTTCGATAGGGCCTGGCATGCGACCTTCTTAAGCGAGATTCCAGCGTACGGTATATCTCCTAGCCTTGTCCGCTGGGTAGGAGACTTCCTGAGCGAACGATCTCTCCGTGTCATCATCGATGGCTGTTTATCGCAATCGATGGCTACAAATGAGGGTATGCCTCAGGGGTCCGATCCCTCCGCCACTCTATTTCGCCACATATTAATGACCTGCTTATCTTATCATATCTTCGAAATTATTTCTCCATCTCCTTTCCTCCATTGAACAACCTGGAGTACGGCCGGTATCCATTCTTATGTTGTGTACATCCCGCCAGATCGAACGCCGCGGTATTGCTCGTCGTTTATTATGCATACTGCGAAGGATTGGAATAACTTACCTGCCACGATGTTCCCGCCCACGTATGATATAGGAGTCTTCAAGTGAAGATAAAAAAATACAGGCAAATTAAGGTTGTTTGAAAAATATTAAAATCTCTAAGATGTAGTTAAATATTTTTCTTTAACAAAAAATAATATTTTCTTAAATAAGAATAAATATTTTTCTTAAATAAAAATAAATATTTTTCTTAAGTAAAAATAAATATTAATCTTAAATAAAAATAAATATTTTTCGTAAATAAAAAAAATTATAATTCTTGAACATTACTAACCTCTTTAGCAGTTACTATGGAAGGCAAATAGCCCAAGATATCTGGCAAAATAGATGATTCGTTTTCCCAATTCAGAAGAATCACATTGGTGTTATTTAAAGCGAGGTAAGTCGATATCATTGTGGTGATCGCAGTACCGTTGGCTGTGTTCCCTGTGCCCGCCGCGTATATTGTTGTGTTTAGATCCTTATTGATATTGTCTAATAATGGGTAAGGATCATCTAATGGAGTATCGTAGTATTTATCCACGGACCTTGAAAATAGATTGTATTAGAAACTGCCCCTGATTCGCTTCGGAAGAACCAGTCACCATAAAACTGTAACAGTTAGACATACACTATCACAGATTTATTTGTAGATATTGATATCCTCTGTAAAACTGTAGTACATCACGTTGCTTTATGGTCAATCATTTCCCTAGCGTACGTGATGTAAGGATTTATTTGGTACTTTTTTCACACGTTGGGTTACATTGTTGAAATTTTCACGCGGATCCCTATTTTATCTCGTATCAAATATAGCCTATGATCATCAGAGATAATGTAGGATTCTAATGGTGAAATTTTTTTTAAATCGGTCCAATAGTTTCGGAGCCTATTCAATTCAAACAAACATACAAATCTTTCCACTTTATAATTTTATATATATATATATTTTTTATTATTTTATAGATGCCAAGTGGTTCCCAAAGTGTGCATGGCGCCCAAGTGCCCATGCCAAGAAAGTAAGACGGGGGCCGTAAGTCAATCCCCTATCCAAAACCACAAAAAGTCACGGGTATTTTATTTTTATTTTTCTTAAGTCTTTCTTGCTGTTTTCTGCTTCAATTCTCTTATAAAAAATCAATTTCATATTTGTGGATGTTTTAATTTTTAATCCAATCTTTCAAAGCTAACTACTATTATTGTAGGTACCTATTTCTTTATCACATAGCTAGCACATATCACAAATTATTAAACTTGTTACTGCGCCTCGGGTTATAAAAGATTGGAAACCCTGAAATATACGGTAACTACAGAACATCATTATCTAAATAAGTCCGCGATATCACACATCTAACTCGTCAAAATTTCTTCTTTCCAGTAACAGGTTCTTCCGAAGCGAAGCGAGGGCAGTTTCTGGATAAAAAAATTAAACCCACATTACGACGTTGTGGAACTTTTGCGTAACTAACTAAACAAAATATCAGCTCATATTTCAAGTGAACTGTTTACTCTTAGGCAATTATTGTTTGATATATATCTGTACAAATTATAAACTTACCCAAAATAGTATCTGAATGTAGCGGCTTGTGAGGTATTTAATGTACCTATAAAATATTTCAGTATTTTTATTTTGTATAAATAGCCAGGGGCTTGCCATCTTTTAGCGTAATATTATAATAGGATACAATATACGATAAAGAAATATGAATTCTTTATCAATACATATAATAATTCTGTAAGTGATTACTGTGGAAGGTATTTGTTAGTAACTTACTTTCTGATCAAAACATTTTGAGAGTGAAATGTTAAGCGACATTTTTCTTATTTTAAAGGAGAATCCTTTAAGTTCAAAAATATAAAAAAAAACACTTATTTACAAGATAAAACTAATTTAATGATTTTTTGTTCGGTACATTTTTTGTTAGGTACATTGTTTTGTTGGATATTTTTTTTTGTTCGTTACATTTTTAGATATGTACATTGTTTTGTTGGGTAATTTTTTTTTGTTCGGTACATTTTTGTTAGGTACATTGTTTTGTTGGATATTTTTTTTTGTTCGTTACGTTTTTAGATATGTACATTGTTTTGTTGGGTAATTTTTTTTTGTTCGGTACATTTTTTGTTAGGTACATTGTTTTGTTGGGTAATTTTTTTTGTTCGGTACATTTTTTGTTAGGTACATTGTTTTGTTGGGTTATGTTTTTTGTTCGGAACATTTTTTGTTAGGTGAGCGACGCATAAACTTTGTACAAATCAAATCATTTGTATCATGTAGGTATTTCAAATGTTTTTAGAAACTGCTTTGGAAAAGCATCTTTTCAAAAATTCTTAGTAAAAAAAACAAACTTGAGCGGAGTCGGCTGCGAATGTGTACTATCGTCAAGCAACCTTGTCATTATGATATTAATTAACACTGTACCATACCCTTTTTTATAACCAGGATAAAATTTGTTTCATAAATATTTCAATTTCAAGAAAGCATTTTGGCACTTTATTATAAAATTGTACACCGAGCCCCACAAAATAGCGCTGCACTGTAGACGACACGAGGAAACAAATACATTTTTGAAGTACATACTTCTTTAAGCGCGTTAGGAAAAAAATGGAGAATGAAATTTTAAGATGCGCGCCCGTCCGTCACACAAAATTAACAGGTTGAAGTTGTCCACTAGACCGCTCATTAAGTCACGAAATATTGCTACCAACAATATACATATGTAGAAATAGAACCTTTATTAGTCGTGCATGTTGGCACGCTCGTCGTTTCATATTTATAACATTTATCTACAACACGTGTTTTAGTTTCATGCAAGTGCGAATGATCTATGTATGTGCTATTAAATTATATGTAGTAGTGACAGAAATTGAATAGTTTCAGAAATATTATTTACTATTCGTAAATATTTAATAAATCAATGCTTAGTAAAAAATATTAAGGTACCAGTAGTGAAAAAAATTGTGCTCCTAATCTTTTCATGTGTTCTAATATAACTGAGGTTAGCCTTCCGTACGTATTATTTATTGATATAAATTAAAATATTATTATTTATCACAATAAATACTAAACATAATTTAATTATTAAAATACATTTTTTTAATTTATCATGAACTATTTAATATTAAATTTAGAAAATTAAAAACACATCTATAATAAATAAACATTGAAAGTTTGAATAAAAACACTAGTAAAAGCTTACCAATGCCTACGAGGACAAACAAGAAAAGTTTTTGGGATACCTTCATTGTTAATTTTTAATGAAATACTAACAAGACTACAGCTAAAGATGTCTCAAAGTTACTTTAATCTTCAAATTTATATACGAAAGACAACTCAAACAATCATGTGTGAACAGGTGAAATTAGCATTATTATTACAATTCTATGGCCTTTTATAACGAATGAGATATTTAAATAATTTAATAATATTACGTTTAACTTGTTTTGAAATGTACATAGACCGTCGGTTTTATGCGAAGTGTTCAAGCGACAGCGGGTGCGGTCTACATATGTACATACATATATGCGTGGACGATAATAATAAAAAATCGTAAGCATTTCACTGCTTCTGAAGGCTCGTAAAGCCGTCGGTCCCAAATGTCGAGTCAGGTAGCATAGAAAGCAGGTAAGAAGCCTTTCGTTTAATTTTAAAACTTCCAGCATTGCTAACCAACAACATATCGATTCAGAACGGGTATTAGAAGAAATATAAATACCTAAGGAAGAGGAGAAAAGATAGATAAATACTAGAAGTAATTACTTTAATGCTAATTAATTAGGTTATTAAAACAAAAACATACACAAATACGTAACATTTATTTACAAAACTGTTTAATTCTTATCATATTCTATACCCTACCTATATATTTTACATTAACTTCTGGTATGGAAAAATATCGAATTTCACTCATTCTAATTACTTCACTACGTCTAAATTGTATCTCTAAAAATATTTTATGACGTTTTAATTACATTGCTTGTTCTGTATCAGACTTTACTTTCGATCTGAATAGAGTCGACTATAATAACACAAATTAATGTTTACATAAAAGGTTAAACTATTAAAATTATGGAGACATCTGTTTTGAAAATAACGACAAACGAGCTGACGTATTGAAGTTTAATGTTGTCGTGGTAACGCTTCGTATAGTAAAAAGTAACAGAAAAAAATGACAATTAATTTATAATATTATAATTGGTAACACCCACATCAATATTATTGATAAAAGAGTTGGTTTTGATTATTTTATTTTACCTTGAACACAATTTGTCATTCAAAAAATTGTTATGATATTTTTTTTGTTTTTTAGTTAAATTCAACTTACAGCACACGCTAAACTACGCGTAACGATTGGACAGCACTGAAAACTGGCAGCCGTGATTCGTTCAGGCAAAAGCTGAGCGTTTCGTCCATTTCGATGAGATAGTTGTACTATATTATGTATACATGTACATATTTATGAATACCTTGTATCATAGCGACATAAATGTGTATTCTTTAGTTGTCTTTCGTCTTGATTAACATATTGATTCAAGTAGAACTGAATTACTAAATGATCATATTGTTTCAATTTGACTTTCAATAAGTGAGCTGTTGAATCCATGATGAAATAAATCATTTGATTTTAACAATAAACTCAGAACTGTTTTTAAAAAAGCAACTTAAGTTTATAATATTGGGGGCCAGAATATAATTAATAATATCACTGAGATGATCCAATATTTTTGTTCATATTTTGTATTTACTGTAATGACGCATTTCTCATTATTTATACAATTTGTACATTATATTTATTTAAATAAAGACGTAAAAATTCCACTTGATTGTAAATAACTCTTGCATAACCTTGTTTGATTTGCTGCTTCAATTTCACATCAACTTTATCATTTTTTTACTTCTTCTCTGCTTCTCGCTACTTTTTTGCTTCTTATTCAGCTCTTTTCTCAATATTTTTTTACCAATATTAATTGACGATAGCTCAAGGTGGTGCAGCTGCGATATTATTAGGCACAACTTCAGAAACATCGTCAGCTGAATCAGCTTCGTTTTCTTTAGCAACGAGTTCTTCAGGCTCATCCCTCATCAGTGCTCTGTACTTCTTAGCAATGATCTCCCAGTCCACTACGTTTTCGATCCTTGTCATGTTGTTGAAGCTAAGTTGAGAACCAAGCGGGCTTAGATGCACAACGGACAACCGCGTAGAATCTGAAAATTATAGTTGATGTCTATTTACCTTTACAAAATATCAATTACCTTAAGCTATATTTTAATGGAGACAACCGACATATGAATAGTGAAGCCAAATGATTTTAAATGGTCATTGTCATCCATGCATTTTACTTCAAAGTTTCTATTCTTCTGTGTTATTCTTGTATCATTATTATTTTAACAAAACAGTAACCTTTGGGAACGACTTGTCCTCTCTTCACCTTGGACAACCATTTTGCTCCTGCTTTCGACCTGGCACTCAGCTGATCTTGACGCTGCATTCCAATCATGTGTATTAGACTGGGTCGCTTCTTTTTACTCAGTCTCTCCTGGAATTAAATAATAAGACAATTTTACACATTAAAATAATAACTTCAATCAGCTCGTCACTAGCTTAGAGAACCACAACTGTTTGCCCAAAATAATAAAGATGCTCAAAAGTTTTCCTATGAATCTTATGAGCTTTCTCAATTCTTTAATATTAATGATTTTAATGACATCTTCTTCAACAACCACTGCAATTATATTTTACAAATCAAATTTATCAAAGGACCTTTTTATCAATGATATTTTGATAACTTGTTTTATCATTATTATCAGCATTATTATCATCACTATTATCATTTAACAGCTCATTGTGCTTTACCTCGACTTTATTTATTGTGATAGCAAGTAAATGGTTATTATCATTATCTATATTACTTACTTTACATCTATGTATAAGCCACATTAGCCAAGTTGTAACCAGATTGAGTGGCGATGGCGCAGTGTTCGTCCGATGCATGTTACGAATCAGCTTGGACAGGCCGTATTTCCACTCTATGTCAGATTGTGCCTGAAATATTATTGTTATTTAATCTACTGCAATAATTTGTATGACTGATTTTCGATGGCTTCCATTACAAAACTGAATGAAAGCTATCCCAAACCTCAAAAGTCTATGGGTTTAAAGTCTTGTTTATATTATGATGGATTCTGAATCATAACCCATAACCCAACCCATAACCATGAACCTGTGTAAATTTGACGAAACATGGGTAATTAATTCCGTAGTTAAATAGTTTACTTATGATTTACACAGGTGCATAGAGAACCTCGAGACTGCGGCATTCATAACAATTTTGCTTTAACTCAATACAGAATACAGCTAGACAACATAAAAAAATATTACGGTTCAGTAAAATAAAGTAAAGGGAAATTTTGTGCATAACTATAGACATAAATAAATGATGAAATTTGTTTGTTTATATAAATTTTTATTTAGTACTATTAGCTACCTAATATATTTAAAGTTATAATTTTAACTTCTTTTTTATTCCGCTACATTACAGCATCTTTTGCAACAGCTTCATAATATTTATTATTCTTTGTATTACCTGTATCCTCTGATACGTGTCTGACATCATAGCAATGAGCAGATTGATCAGTACCACAACCGACACCAACATGTAGATGCCGAAAACTATCTTGAAGAGATAATTAGTCCAGGCCGGCTGAGTATTGCTGTCGTTGCGGTGGACCCTGGTCTGTTCAGTCGTGGTTTGTCCGAAAACAGCGAAGAATAACAGCTCGAAGGAGAATAGCGGGTTCATGGTAACTGTGAACAAGATTCAAGCCCGCGGTGAATTAAGACGCATTTACCTGGATACGCTGATAAGTGTCCGACATCATCGCAATGAGGAGCGTTATGAGCACCACGACTGACATCAGCAAGTACGCTCCGAATACGAACTTGAACAGGTTCTGTGTCCACAGGGCTCGCAAGCTGGACACGTAGTTGAGGTCGGATAGGGTGATCTGGCCGAAAAGGGCGAAGAACAATTTCTCGAAGGCCTCGAACGGTGTTAATGTCGCTAGAAGACAATTCTCAAATGGACCGCGTTCTTTATTCACTATTATACGGACCAGGGGCAGGTTAATGCAACACCGTGATTGAAAAGTTTAGTTTTGCTACTACTTCGATCACGTTAGCCAATTTGTTCGGTTTAATTTTATTCTCAGCATCAACTTACCCCATTACTACATGTTCAGATCTTTTAAGTCGTATCGTAATATATAATAGTGATTTAGTGTAGGTTTTTGTTTGAATGTGAATTTCATGTATGAGTTGCAATGTCCAATTCATGTTAACGTTACAATACGACGTAATGATAGAACCCACAGTTATTTTACAATCTAAAGTCAAGTAAGTTGACATTGGATTAAATGTATGTATGGATAGGGGTAGATTGATACACTTAGTGAATGAATTATGTCAAGTATTTTTGGGGTTGTGTTTCTGACAATGGATTTGTGAGGAAATAAATATGATCAACTTTACGGGAATTTATCGTTTAAGTCGAAGAAAATTAAAATAGGCTACTATAAATTATATTAAAACTCATAATTCCCCGTTGGTTGCATCAATCTACCCCGGCCCGTCTAAGTGTAGAGTAGTGAACAGCGTGGGCGTGGATAACGCCACATCAAGGACACACAGCCAAACATCCTAAACATAATGTGGTACCTCAAAACCGGTGTGACAAACGCAGGACATAAGCCAGCCGCATGCGCAAATCAAACTGCTCCATCAAGTGCGGTGAGGTCGGCCACTCATTCCACTAAAACTAGGGCGTAACGTACAATGCATTCTCTGTACTCCGTTCCAAAATCTGGAATATATGTTTTCATGCACAGTAAATTTATTTAAATTCTTAATTTAGGTGACTCAAATTATTTTGGACAGAATATACATTGCACGATAATAAATATTATTAATCTAATATCAAACAAAGTAACAGTCGTAGTTATAACCATGTACAAACCATATGGATAGACACATAACATAAAATATATAACGTAGGCGCACGAAGAACGGGACAACTATTTCTACATTAGCACTAAAGAGGAAATGTACGGGTATTCTTCGCGCGCATGTGTACATAGCCATGACTATTGATCATTAAAGTAGTATAGAAAAACGTCACACGTTGCCATGGACTTCCTACTCTGTACAAAGTCCTAAATCATTCCACATTCATGGTTCTAAAGACGCTTGAAACATCGACGATAACATCCGATGACACACATTGAAGCTAGCAAGCAGATGATAACAAAAATGTGACAAGCACACCGAGTAAAATGCGATCATCGATGAATGACTTGTAGAATGAAAAGAAATCAGTGTTCGATATCCTTCTAACTCTAACATAGACTTACGACCCGCTGGGCCCTGTTTTCTTCGATAAGATTCTTCAGCACTTATCCATTGCGTATCATTTGCCTGTTCTTTTATTCGGAGATTAGCATCTAAGATGTGAAACACGTTTTTAAGTACACTTGATGATTTGATGTTTAGATTTAATTTAATTAACTTGGCTTTAAAGGTTTTTCATTTATAAGCCTTTGAAGCGCAGCAAGCAGCGGCAGGGAAGCTTACTTCACTTCAGTTTTAGTTAAATTATATATCACGTCTTACTTGCTTTATCGGAGCATACTAATCCGTAATGAATTGTAACTTATCTTCAAAATGCTGAAAATGTTGTTAAATAGATACACACATTTAAAATTTATTAAGAAGCAAATCTTACCGTCTGAGAATATTTTTCTTCTGGCTTGTCTGGCATATTTATTGTCCTCTGGTTTGTATATATTTCGGAATGGTTGATTCAATGCGACAATATGCATTGAAAATCCAAACACAAATATCGCTAATACTGCAAGAAACCTACCTAAGTCTTTCATCAAATTTCCTATAATAATAGCCCAAGGACCAAACAAATGATGAAAGGATAAAAAATCTAATATTTGTACACAAGCTAATAAGAAAGATAAAGCAAAACATTGATTCCTACAGTACATTAATGTGGGCCAATATTTCGGTAATACAAAAATCCACCCAACAACGTGTGTTGCCACACCAATAACACCTAATAATAAAACAGCTATCTTAATCCATCCTAAACCTGACTTATCACTAGGGTTTGTTAATTCGAATAAAAGAAGACCGCTAAGGCATATGAGCAGCATCCATTCATACCACCGTGGGACTAGGCTCTCCCTAAATATTGAACTATAAATTGGCGTAATAGCAACTAAAGATAACAACACCATTAGGTATATGTGAGAAGTTAGATATGACATAAATTTAATAATTGGTATTTTATTGTATTTATGACCCAGTGGAAGAGAAAAGACTACCCAAACAGGCGGACAAATTATGAACGCGAAAAAAAGGAACATAATTTTGATGCCAGTCCACTTGAGGCTGCCCCTCCAGAGTTCCTGAAATAAGTATACTTTTGATTATAATACGAAAAGATGATACTGATACAAGTATAAACATTATTAACCTTTCATCTCATTAACAATGTTTCTCACTGCGTTGACAATTAAGATCACTAATAAAGTCCTCTATGATAGGCGAAGTTACCTAGTTTTTACCTGAAGATATCTCTGGACAACCGTATGGGCGATGACCTCTTTCTGTTCATTTTCTATTAGTACATCCAAAAATTCTATATTTCTATTATCAGTAGCAGTAAGAATATGTCCCGCGGAATCAGCTCCAGCTGCAAGAGCCAGAAGTTCAGTTGCCATTGCTTCACATTGCTTACCGGCTGCTATAAGATCTTTGGCACGCTCCTTTTCCTGTTAAGACATAATTAATGTAATATTTTATTTGAATACTAATATTGATTTTTCTGTTTATTAATAGCACTTACCTTTGTAGATAAATTAATATAAATATTTGATAATTTTGCCGCAGTGTCGACAGGCGCTGGTGAAACTAAAACGAACTCCTCTATAGGTAGGTTATTGTGGTTTTTTGAACAGACCATCAGGTTGTACACGAACCTCTTATCGTCCATAAGCGACTGAGTATCATGCTCTTTGTGTAATAAATATTCCAAGACATCGTTGTGATTTTCAGATGCAGCAAACCAAATAGGTGCACAGTTCAAATTAGTTTCACTTTTTGGTGATGCACCCGATTCACATAAAAGCTTAACAACATTTAAATGTCCAGCTTTTGCTGCACAGTGAAGAGGAGTCCAACCATTCTTATCAGTAGCATTTATTTCAGCTCCTTGCCCGAGTAATACTTCTACCATCTGGTAATGGCCATGTGTGGAAGCTATATGTAAGCCTGTTTTCCCATGTCTATCGATACTTTGTAACAATTCTGCAGATCTGCTAAGCAATAAGCCAACTATCGACATATGACCTCCAAAGCATGCGAGATGCAACGGATTATAACCCTAAAAAGAAATAAAAATGAGTTCGGAAAAATTATTACCGTGTTTCAAATGTAAAAAAACTTTGAGAAACATACATTTTCATTAGAAGCGGCATCGACTTGTACACCAGCAGAGTTCAATAATAATCTGACAACATTTTCATTGCCGTTATAAGCGGCGAGATGTAGTGGTGTTAAACCTGACTCTGCTCCTAATATCGGTACCAATGACATTCCCGTTGGAGGTTCTGACTTAACTGTCCCAGGTACATGAGATAGTAATTCACGGACTGTTTCTGTAAGTAGCAATATTTGTTTTTAAAATAAACTATTTTGTTTATACATGTTACAGTAGATGTGCATAAACGTTACCCTGAAATCACATAGAAAACCATATTAATAGAAAATATTGGGTCTCTTACCAGCTTGTCCATAATAAGCTGCTATGTGAAGAGGGGTGAGGCCTAATTTTTTACTTGATATTCGTAAGGTATTTGTAGACCTCATAACATCTAATACATTTGTATGTCCATGTTCAGCAGCTAAATGTACTGCGGTTAATCCTGCTCTATTTTCATCTGTACAAGAAGCGCCCGCCCTTACCAGTACCCTAACCACATCGGCATGACCACCTTCTGCAGCTAATTGTAGCGGCGTTGAGTCATTCAATTTATTTCTAGCTGATATCACGCCATTTCTATCAAATTTCATTAGCTCTTCAATAACTTTCACCGAGCCTTGGATGGCAGCAATATGAGCACATGTATTCCCATCTTTTGTAGTAGCCATTACTAAATTTGGATGTTGTTGTAAAAATAACTGAACAACTTCAGAATAATTATTTTGAGCTGCAGCATGGATAGGTTTTTGACCCAGCTCATCTGTAGCATCAATATTGGCACCGAGTTCTAGCAAAAGTTTACAGACTTCTATTTGACCACTTGCAGCTGCTAAATGTAATGGAGTCTGTTTCTTTAGTGTTAAAACGTCAATCACGGCATTGTGATCTCTAATTAAGAACTTTACAAGATGCGCATACCCATTCATCGCAGCTAAATGTAGTGCAGTTCTTCCGTTTCGAGCTTTGGAATTAATAAATGCTTTATTCGTTAATAGAGCATCACAAACTTGTAAGAATCCATGTTCTGCTGCTAAGTGTAGAGCGGATCGCCCTTCTACGTCAAAAACATCCACTCTTGCGTGATTATTGAGTAATGTGTTTACAAGTTCCATGTGTCCTCTGTGACATGCAATTAATAAAGGTGTCCATCCAATGGAATTTTGTCTATTAAGAGATTTACTAACATCAGCGGCAGACATTTCAGAAATCATTTCTTGCATTACATCATTATTACCAGCAATCGCACAAAAGTGAAATGCTGTCTCATGATTATGTTTTGTGACTAATGTTACATCTGCACCATTTGCCATTAGGCATTTAACAACCTCTCTATCCGCTGATGGTTGATGGACTTCTTCTTTTGTTATTTTACAAGCAAAATGTAAGGCACTTGCTCCATCTTCATCAACCGCATCAATATATGTAGTAGCAACTTTTTCTCCTTTACGTTCTTTCACAAAATCTATTAAATGTCGAACTACATCCGGTTTACACATCCGACATGCCATATGTAAAGGCGTTTCACCAGTCTATAAAATATTAAACTGTACATTATTAGGAACTAAGTAATTATGAGAAAAAATAAATTCAATAATAATAATTTCCACTCTTTAATTAGTTTTAAATTATATGAAATCTTACCTTGGTTTTTTTTAATGGATCTCCTCCGTCTTCTAAGAGTAGAACTAAAGTAGCAAGATTACCATATCTAGCTGCCACATGTACTGGGGTCATTCCATCTTCCGTTGCCTTATTTGGTCCAGCGCCGGATTTCAGTAGCATAAGTGCACATTTGTCACCTATTCCAAAAGCAACATGTAATACAATGAAAAGTGATTCGTGAGGTATAAACTTATAATACTTGCTTACAAACTTATAACCCCGCTCGTGACTGGCTGAATTAAACATCAGTAGGCTTGGTTGCAGAGTAGATGGGTAACATAGTGGCATGTTTCATGAGCGCCTCAGTAATGAGGAGAAATACATATTTACGCAATATATGCCATTAGGGCGTCGACACCGAATAATAATTAAAAGTATTTAAAAAGGATTTATTCTTCAGAAATATTTTGTTACTCTTAATTTTAAATGGGATATAGTTATATTATCTTACCATCTGGTATTCGAGCAGCAATGTGCAATGGCGTTTCTCTCTGTTTCCCTCCGCGTATGTGGACATCGGCTCCGTAACCCAGTAATGTTTCCACTACTGCTGGCTTACAAGATTCTACGGCTATGTGGAGAGCGGTATAATTATCCTAAATAAAGAATATAAATTAATAACAGCATATCCTCGTACGTTTCGACGTATTCGTTTCTTTTTAACTTAGAATAAGCTAAAGATTGACCATCCCACTTGATGTCTAAGGTATTGGGCCCACTAACTTAGTAAATGCCTATTCACTCTTCTCTTGAAGAGGCTACATCATACGTGGGCAGGACCACTGATGCATGCAAGTACGTATAACAAACGACGAGCAAAACCGCGTCGTTCCAACAGGCGGGATGTTCACGACAAAAGGATGGATACCAGCTGCACGCTGAGTTGTTCGATGGAGGAAGAGGGATGCAGGAAGCTCTTTAACATTAAGATTCTATGGTGAAACAATCCTATCCTGAATAATATATCGCAAGGCTGCTCAACCTTTTTGACAGTCGGGCCAAACTAAGAATTCATTATTTAAACAGCAAGCCACTGACAATTCATAGCTAATTACTCTCTAGATTTTCGTACTAATAAGTTCTAAAACCTTGCTAGCACAGGCCATTAGAAACCCATCCGCGGGCCACATTACGGTCTGCGGGCCTGAGGTTCAGCACCCTTGATATATCGCATGTTAAAACAAGTAAAGACATTGTGATCACATTTTCATTGTCATATTTTTGTTTTATCAATTGCATATCCTCCTTCTTACATCCTTAATCCTTCCTACAAATATTATAAATTCCAAAGTAAGTATGTGAGGTATGTATATAGGTGGATGGATGTTTTATACTGTTTTACGCAAAGACGATGAAACCGTTTGTTTTCCTCTTTATTTCTTTCACCTTTCCGAAACGGTGGTAGATTCCAAAAAAATACGTTCATAAATGTATTAAAAATACCTACATGGAATAAATGATTTTTGACTTTTGAAATCTGAATAAAACTCGAAAGATTTCATTTATTCATCAGAAACACAGAGCCTATTTCTAACGATATGTGAGATGAAGTCGCTGGTACAACAATTAGTGGTTAACTTACATTCGTTGTAACATCTACACTTTCTCCCTTTTGCAGCAATGTATTGATGATACCCACGTGGCCGTATCGTGCTGCCGTGTGTATACTGCGAGCTCCATCCTATGAACAATATTTGGTATAGATATATCACGAAAAAGTAAATATTAAATGAAATAAGTATTTATTGCGCCTAAGGAAACAAAAAAAAACTTAACGAAACTTCGCACTTAACGAAAGTCAAAAGTTAATAATACAAAGTAGCTACATTAATTATAACATTCTTTGATAAAGCCTTAAGTTTCGATAGGCAATATCAAAATTATCGGCTTTATAAACGACACAAACTTAAGTCTATGTAAGCTAGAGTAGGCTGGACTAAAAAAAACCGACGAAAAAAAAATGAACTCTCTAAAAAGGATTTAGAGGACGTACTAATTAATACAATAAAACTGAGCGACCGAGCCGCTAATAAGATTTGGAGAAGAAAAAATTTTGAAAATTTTATGACCCTTTATTCGAACCCAAATCGATATCAAAATCAACTGGGCGACGATACTAAAAGTAATTACATCAGATGGTTGCAAAATATTTTAAAATCAATGTCAGTAACATACAAATTCTAAATAGATGATCGTTTTACATTCTGCGTTTGCACTTAAAGTACCTTATTTGGCATGTGAAGGTATACGCCTTTCTTGAACAGCATCATAGCGCAGTCAGCGTGGCCATTTAGAGACGCAATATGCATCAACGTACTCCCGTCCTTCGTCCGTTCAAAGATTGACGCTTTGAACTTATCCGCTAGAAGTTCTATTATGGCTGCATGACCATTTTCTGCTGCTAGATGCATTGGTGTTCTGTCTGTTGAATTAGAAATAGTAGATACTCTTTAAAATTTGGTTAGAATAGCTACAAAGTTAAATAATAGCGAACACAGGATGACGTTTGTGGAAAAATTTCATAACTGCTTCCTTGCTTCGGAGATCCATAAAGACATCGGTTCTATTAATTATCATATGGCAATTGGTAAGCTTAGTCAGAGGTTTATGGGTAACATATACATTTATACAAGGCAAAATTTGGCCACTAACCCTTCCACACTAAACCTTCACCTTAGTATGCTCTAGGCCTCCTCAGTAAGAAAGACCCGTGCTTAGTAAAGGGTCGTTTATGGGAGTTCGTTTAGTAGGATAATTTAGTATTTGTAGACACTTTGGTCAGACGCTTCTAGTACTATATTATCGGTAGTGAAATTAGAAGCAATAGAAAATATTTTAATAGACACGGTAATGTAATAAATATAAGTTAGCAGGTTCATAGAAAGTAGAAGAAAAGCCTAACACAACACTTATTAAGTAACTTCTAACAGATGACATGCGTAATATAGAAATTGAAAATAGGAATTGAATCGTGCCCATTCAAATAAATTTTCCTTCTAAGTTCTCGATATAAGCAAGCTGTCATAATTGTTTTGCCAATTTCTTGAATCAACCGTTTTTTTATAGAGGGGGGTTGCACATGAACCTGACAAAAATGATTACAAAAAAGCTTAGTACTTCTTAACTATTTAAATTAAAAACCAAAAATCAAATTCTAGACTCAACACGATTTTAAAAGAACCATCAAACGATACCATACTCAATAGGATAGATGAAGATTTTCCTACCCAATCGCAGCTTAATAGCACTACGGCGCTTTATAGTACGGACAAACGGACATGACGAAACTATAAGGATTCCTAATATTCCACAGAACCGTAAAAAGTAATAAGTAAAAGAAGTTGGTCGTTCATTCCGTGGCCTGCGTTAAGTTCTAGTGAGATTATTCATGTTGTTAATTGCAATGTAATGTTTAACGCCAGTTTTGTATCGTTTATTCCCGGAAGTGGAGCTAACACGCACTCCAGGAGAATTCTATTTACGTGACAAATATTAGCGATGTCAAAGAAATTAGGTCAGTTTTTAACCACTTCAGATGTCAGTATGTCAATAGTTTTGTTTTTTTGGTCAAGCAAAGTTTTTTTCTCTTAAAACTCGTTACTTAAAATAAAAAAAATCTTCCTTTATCCACATCAGATACCGACAATAGTAATTATTTTTCTTAAACACTTTACATGGGACCCTTACTTGCTTTTTAGCCCGCAACTCATTCGTTTCTTAAGTGAAACTTGACGTATTACTTAAATTAGAAAACTTCACTACAAGTTGCAGTAATAGTATTTAAACTTTAAACATCATGTTATAGTACAGTACATAATTAAAATAACATAAATCTATTGTTTTTAACAGAAGTTTTACTTGCATCGTCACCTTCCTTCTTTTATATCAAATACAAAAAACATTTTTTTCTACAAACGCTTTATTGAGATCCTCATTTCTTTTATGGTCAGCAAAACAATTTTTTTTATTAGTAGTTTCTTTTAAACTATTTATATTATTTTTCTCGACACATTGTCTCCTTCAATTCCTTGCGTTTAGTATTCCTACCTTCATTATCAGCAATAGCAGCATTAGCTCTAACGCCATAGAAGTACTTGACGAGCGGTTCGTCGCCCTCCGCTGCTGCGATGTGGAGAGCAGTCATTCCAGATCCATTAGTAGCGTCTACTGCAGCACCGTAGTCTACCAGTATCCTCGCCATGTCTACATCTCGTCTCCTGGCTGCTAGATGTAGAGCAGTGTCGCCTGCTGGTGTGCTAGCCTGGAATTTATTATTCAAGCTTAAATTTTAGTCATATTTCACTTGATTTCTTTTGAAGAACTAATGGACAGATTGTCAGACATGGGATGATAGACTGGTCCATCAAATAATAAGTGCATACCCGTTACAGTTTAAATGTTTAGCTCCCATGATGATTAAGTTTAAATTCAGGCTAACTAACCTATCAAACTACCCTTCCATAACTGAAACACAGAAACTTTCATATAGCACCACCATAGAAATTAAAATATAAATATTCCTACGTAAAATAACCAATAATTTGGAACGATTTATATGTAAAAGGGAAAGGTTGAATAGAAGCATTAGAATAAGCTTTTAAAAAGTTAATATTTCGAAAATTCCTTCTATTACTTATTCTATCTCAATTACAGTACAGACTAAAATATTTCATTGAGCGTTCTTTTTGCCGCGCACGCTCCTTATTAAGCTCTATGAATCCAACTTTAAGGTTTCCGTTTAAAAAAACGTAGATAAATATTTAGGTTGTTGATAGCAAAGTTTCCGCACACTGTACTTACCTCGAATTTTAAAAGTTCCGATCGAGTAATACTAAAAGCTCTCCACTACCTCTATTAACTTCTCAAAGATATCTGAAATGCATATGCTCTTGCCCAACTCAGTGGAAAAGCATGTCCTTAAAAATATAGTGTGATTATTTATGTACAGTTTTATTAATTTCGTAAAATTTTCGAATTTAAATATTCGTAATAGAGGGTTTATCATTGTCGTTCTGTTGCCACTAACAACTGTCGTCATCGCAATACTTAAAAAAACGCACTGAATCTGATATCTTAATTTTATATTACGACTTAATCACTAATTTCATTTTCCTTCCTCCAAAGATAAAAGAATATTTCTGTTTGCCTTCTAAAACCTGAAAAACTTTCGGCTACCTTAAGGACTGTGTGCAAGATTTGGGTATTCTGTTGTATGAAAATTACCTTAAGTTGTTCTGCAGTCTGAGCACTAAGGAGCTCCCGAACCATGCTCTGGTTCCCGGCCTCCACCGCCAGCAACAGCGGGATCTTCCCCCTCTGGAACACCAGGTCGCGAATTAACTTTTTCCATTCTTTTTGCCGTGCACGCTCCTTATTAAGCTCTATGAAACTGAGCTCTAGTTTCTGCAAATCCC
>DWJZ01002349.1:0-19756 GCA_018249125.1 Asbolis capucinus
AAGTTATAATAAAATCAATAACTTGTTAGTTTACTTAGTTTTTGATTTTCTAAGAACTTTCAGTTTGACCCTCGTAGGTATAATTTACTGCTACGCTCAGGATTTATGTTTTGAAATTTTATAATAATATGTTTCTTCGAATTAGGACTCTGTAAATAAAGCTTGTGTTTTTAAATATTTTAATACATATTGTTTTCAAATGTATGTATGTGTCTCTAGGAAAAAGGAACATTGGGTGCCCTCCAACTAGGTCGATTGACGACCTGAAGACGACAGCGGGTATCCCAGGACCGGTCAGAGCGGCGTAAACTGGGGAAAGCCTACGTCCAACAGTGGTTTTTAAAAGATTGTTGGATGGGCGGATAAGGATTTTATAGTTCTATTTATTTTTTCCTTTTTTTAATTTTGTGTACCTTTAAAATGTACTTTGAATAAATATGTTTTCTTTCTTTCTATCTTCTTTCTAATTATAACTTGCTTCGGTGAAGTAAAAAACCTGCACTCCTAAGAATTCATAAAGTTCTCGAAACTGTGAAATCAATCAATCACAATTAGCTAGTGTGGCTTCAAGCCAGTGATGGCCCACTTCTGACCACGAGCTCTCCTTGTAGCAGCCTAGAGTATAATCCATCACGCTGCTCCAATTCGGATTGGTAGGGTTACTGTCCAACTCAAAAGTCGGGATTTTTTTGCCGTCCTAAGGTCTCTGGCATTGACGATGGTTTAACAACTAATTTTTAACAACCGGGACCGTCAGATTGATATGCCCTCCGAAGCACGGAAGTGCTCATGAAATTTTTGCCACTAGCGGTCGGCCGTACTCCTACCGACCGCGCCCGCTTAACTTAGGCAATCGTTTACAACCGAACTGGGCTATAACCGCTTCATTTGTATCAAAGGAAATGGAGTAAAAATACACGTAACTTATACCCGTCTCATTAGGGAAGTACTATTAAATAAAAGAAATTATAAGGATTAATGTACGTCATTATTTTCATCATAATAGAAGTTATCCGTATGTTTACGATAAAAGAAATCGGTGATATTAGCTTCATATCTACTATACGGATGCTTTTTTTCAAAACCAATCAAGTTGTGCTGTATATATTTAATAAAATGTATTACGGAATAAACATATCGCTTAAATATATATTTACATATATGTACATGTATCAATGTTTGTTTGTTTGTTTGTGTTTTAAAGAAATGGTAGAAGACAAAGCATTTCTTTAACAACTTTGTTCAGAACTCTCTGAAAAATATTTTGGAACCAAATTGATATCGATCGGACACCTGGTTTATGAGTTGATACGTAGCAAGACGCGCCGGGTACAGCTACTCTTAGGTGGTTATAAAAGTCAATCAAAACGTATCAATAAGTTCAGTATCAAAATTTAAAAGTATTCCAAATGAGCAATTGTTCAAAAATACCCAAACAGGAAGAATATGAAACCCTTCTAAAGAAGTTTGTACTTAGCAACATTTAAAAATTTATTTAATTAAATACAAACAGAAAAACACAAAGGTACACAGGCAGACATAACTACACACAAATCAAACACAAATAATGTACGCAGAGACACACACACACATACATATATAGACCCACAAACATGTATTGACCAATTCGCCGAACATAACTAAACTGAATAGTACTTAAGTTTTTCATTTAATGTGACTTTTGTACTGTTATGTATTGTCTTACGAGAACCAAATGTAGTGATGCATACAATGCAGTTTTGCGAATTGCAATTTATGTATGATGCGTCAGTCCGGGGCAAGGTAGTAGATACATGTAGGTTTAGGGCATAGTGTGAATAAATAATACTCAACATATTTGCCGTTTAATTCTATGGGCCCACTGATAACCATAAAGTGGTGACACCGAATTTTTTTTTGAACTAACGTTTTTTGGGAACTTTATTTTCTATTTTTCTTAGTAAGTCACGAGTCACATTTTTCTTTACCACCTATGCCTCACGCGTTCATAATCGTGTTACATATGTATGTATAGAAAAAAAAAATCACATCAATATAACCGCGTGTATCCGGATGAATCCTCCGGTAAATAAGTATTCTTTAAACCGAAAGTATTCAGATTTCATCAAATATTCAATTCGCCAAGTTCAATTTTAAAATGTAATGAAATAAAAGCCGCAGGATATAAAAATACAGTTAAAGTTTGAAATTACTTTCTCAAGAAGCAACGTTTTCATAACGCAGAGGTAAATCAAATTAGGAGCAGGTAATTTGGACACGATTCATTCAAGAAAAACTTTTTCGCGACTGTTTATTTAGATACTTTATTCATTATATTTGTCCCATCTTTCGACTCGCGGCTTTATTCATGAAAATTATCATCAACTTTCATATAGACGAGATTTTTTGTATTGTACCCAGGTGAGTGATAGCTTAATATTTTGAACAGTGGCTTCTGGTTCCTGGGTTCAAATCCTGCGGCACATTTATAGTTCAAAATTATGTGCGTATCAAAAGTTGGATATCGCTTGCTACTGTGAAGGAAAACATCGCATACTGCACTCCTGAATTCATCATAATGTTCTCAAAGGTGTGTTCACACTTTCAACAATATCCACCATCCCGGTTGACAGGCCGGTTGGTCTAGTGGTTAGTGAACCTGCCTACTACACCGGAGGTCGTGGGTTCGATTTCCACCCAGGTCAAACTTTTCTGTAATGAGCAGGAATGTTTGTTCTGTGTGTCTAGATGTGTTATAGAAATATCTATATAAATATGTTTTTAAACGTATATATGTATGTTTATTAGTTGTTTGATCACCATAGCACAAGCTAAAGCTTAATTTAGAGTTGTCCAAAGATATTTATTTAATTTATTATTTATCCCGCTTTTGGACAGCGTGGTGGACTATGGTATGCACCCCTCACATTATGAGAGGAGACTCGAACTCAGTGGTGGCACACCTGGACTGCTCCCCTGACATTGTGGAAACTCGAGCGCAGTAGTGGGTCAGTTATCAGTTGCAATGATGATACAGATGTCTTTGTAACGTCGTATTTTATTACTAGAAATTGCCTTCGCTTCTCTTCGGAAGAGTTGTCATGGTAATTTTTACCTAGCATCCCTCAGGAACAAACCAGTTTTCTGATATGACCTCTAACTATTGTCCTTTCATAAACCACACATAAGCCAAATTTCATCTAAAGTGGTTCATTGGTTTCGGAGTTGCAATATTAATTTTAACCTGTTATCCTGTGGGAACTAAGCCGTTTCCTGGGATAAAACCTTTTCTATAACCATTCTATGGTTTTCAACTATGACTATGCCAAGTTTAATTTTAATCTGTTCAATGGGTTTTGCGTGAAGCTCGAACAGACAGACAGACAATAAATCTAAAAAAATGATTTGGTTTCTTTAAAATTTTAAAAAATAGTTAATGTAAAGAATTTACCCCGAAACAGTTCCCCCCACCCCCGTAAAACATAACCACTTTAAGTGCATGAATACAAAGTGTCTTAGATAAGTGTCATAGAAATGCATCGCTTATCAAGACGTTGAAACCTTTCTTCCCGAAAAATATAGTTTCTTTTTTCACAATTCTTATTTTATCTTTGTGCTAAGTTTTAACAAAATTCTTTCAGTAGTTTTGGCCTGAACAGGTTACAGACAGACTGACAGGCAGTATGAATTTCAGAGCGAAATATTTTTAGCGTTGGTAAACTGAGATAATGGCGAAAAATTATTTATAAAAAAGTTGAAAGAACAAGGGAATATATTTTTAATTAGGGAATATTAGTATTTTATAGATAATATATATTTTTTGCCTTACTTCGGCAGGTAATTTAAAAAGTAAGCCAAATATTTAAAGATAATATTTACCACCTCTATCAAATAGTGGTCAAGCACTAATTTATAGAAAGTAAAGTAAAAATTCATTAATGTCGATGAGAAGTATCCTATGTCACTCTCCAAACCATTAACTATCTCCACATAAAAAACACGTTGAACCATCGCTGCACTTCGACTTTAAAGACAGACAAACATACAAAAAACACTTCCACATTTCTCATCATCTCAACCCATCACGGCCGACTATTGAACACAGGTCTCATCTCTGAATGAGAAGGTTAAGGCCATAGTCCTCCACGCTGGCCAAGTGCGGATTGGCAGACTTCACACACCTTTGAGGTTGCAAGCTCCCCAGCATGCAGGTTACCTCATGTTTTCCTTCATCGTTATAGCGAGTGAAATTTAAATGCTTAAAACGCACATAACGTCGAAAATTGCGCGCCCTGGGGTTCGAACCCGGATCCCCGAGTAGGAGGCCGAATCCTTAAACACTAGGCTTTCACCGCTTTTAAGATATTTAATTATTTTGTTGTACATGAATCATCTATGTATATTATTAAAATTGCAACTTATAAACAGTGAGTCATAATACCAAGGTATGAATTAGTACATGCGAGCCAAACACGACGCTGGTCCGGGTTCAGGGCGGTCACAGCCTGTACACATGGAGCACCTTCATTGTTGTACATGCTGTTACCAATTGTAATAGATACCGTTCTGGTTCTTGCGCGAAATCTACATTAAATCTGTGGAATCTCGTAGCAACTCTTGTTTCATATTGGTAACACTGTAATTTCACTTTTAATGTGTTTAAGTAATTAGTGCATTCATTAACGAGTTCATTTATTAAATATTTGTATAATTTTAAACAAATTGGAATAACGGGATTTGTTTAGAATTTTAATTTTTATTTTGGTTAGTTAATTTAAAGCCAGTATTGCTTTAATTAAATAAACCTCCGTCGAAGTTGTTGATAAAGTTGAAGGAGGTTTGTTTTTCCATTTGAGGAGTTCGAGGGTCATCAGTGTCTGCGGCTGCCCGTCTTGCTCCGATCTTACTGTAATAGTTCTGTACGTACTTACGGCTTTAAAACTTTTATACTAAATCTTAGTTTATTCTCAAACCGTAGAGGTTAATGTATACAAATTTAAACCGATGAAGTTTTCATCAATTCAGTTGGGAGCTGTTAAGACCGTCTATAACTAAGTACTTAGCCTTTTAATGTAAGTACTCTGTGGGATTTTGCCATGTAACGTATGAAAGTATAATAGAATTGATTTGATATTCGATTGCGGGCTGTTGCCACGCGCCCGGGCCACACAGAATACCTCTTTGCTTGAAGAAGGCTTAATGGAATGACACCGCCTTTGTAAGTGCCGCCCAATTCTAATGCCCATTCAAATGGCATTTCTTCTTTTGTTGCTTCATTTTGGACAGCAATAGCTTATTTTATTAGTGTATAAATGAATTTTAACACGTTCAGAATAGAATTCACTGTCCGTTATGAAATTTGATAGCGCTTTTGTCATCTCATGTCACGACTGGATTTTTATAATTTTTCTGTTTTAAAGATGTCAACGTGGTTTTGAATTACCCACACCGCGCCCTTATGTGCATCGTTTCTCAAGTAACGAAGAAGTTAAACAGTTCTTTTGATACTAAGTACTGACTATATCTAACTTTTTATCAGAAGTATATCTCATCATAGTCTTTAGCATACAAAAGAAAATCTTGAGTCGATGATCTTAATTTAACAATGCTATAGTTTGCTAATAGTTGGTTAAAGTAAGTTATTGTTGTAGTAAGTTGTTTGCAGTTAGTAAATTGTAATTAGTATTGAGAAAAATGTAGAAATAAATGATAGAGCGGTTGATTTCGAGTGAGATGGTGATTCATAGAATCGGCTCCGGCTGGTTATCGTGAAGTAACTCATGTGGAAGAAAGCGGTGTGTGGTGTGACGTAAAGGCTCATATAAAATTTTACTATACCCACATTAATGTCGCTACGTGAAATTGATTTGCAGGCAGAAACATATTATGATTGTGAAAACGGGGTTTACGATTTATTTACACAACACAATATCGACTTGGAGCATTATAAACTATCACTGTAACGATGTTAGCAAGTACCTGTGAAACATTTTCTTAACTAATGCTCCGATTTGGTAACGTTCCCACCGATTGACACGTCCAAACGCTGTTCATTGTTGATTTTTGTTATTGGTTCACGCCTAGTTTTAAAATGATTCGATTTTTATTGAAAGTTTTATTCTGCAGTATGCAAAATCTGTTAACGCAGAGTTAGTTTAACTATTCTGTTTGAACTATGGCTTTTTAATTGCTATTGGCATAATACCCGGCTATTTGTGCGATTCATGCATTTTATTGGCCATTTTTATTTTTCCATACCATTGCCAGTATTGTAGGAATAATCGGCGACAATGAACGCGGTAAACACGCGACGCGAATGTAGATCTGTGCTTGCAAAATTAATAAACAATCGATGAGACATCGTCACGAAAAATGTAGACACTTTATGGACGACATTGAAACCATCGAAAAAAGGTTAGTGAATTTCAAAAGTTTATTTCCCAAACACGCAATTGAATATTGGTTTCTTCTTTTCAACGCAACAGAGATGAGCTAGGAGATTATGAAATCCGAGTCTGCAATTTGTAAATGAAATTCGGCAACGTAAAAATCGAGTTAGGAAATCCAATCTCGGGCCGACAATGCGAATGATAACTCGGCCGTACTCAGGTGCTTGATGAAAACTGTGATTGCTAATTAAAGTTGACACAGAAATGGCGAGTGGTGAACAACAAAATCTTCATTTATTCGGTCACGGTTTGCCTCGTACGTTTAGTATTAAATTATTGACTCTCTTTCAATTTCGTCTAACACGAATGCGACGGTTGAACGAATCGGAACACGATTATGTTATTGTGAGAAAATTTTATACGTTTCGCCTCAGCGTGTCTTTATCTTATGCTTAGTATGTGATTATGTTCTGGAGAACTTAGTCTTGCATTGCATTGCTATGAATAAAACACGTGAGTAACGACGGCTATGGAGCTATCAAATTTAACTTTATTATTTTTTAATAATATGCCACCCCGGTAGCAGCTATTGTAGTAACCACTGCTGCATGATCGGAAAGTGCTTCCGGCCGATTAGCTTTACCAACAATGTTTAAATTTGTTGTTAAGTTCGCCTCCTTTTGCGTTAATATCGTTACAATGTTTGCGAATTCTATTACGCATTGTGCACTTGAGGCCCCTTTGGTTCCTTTATTGTGCACCTTTTGACAATTGTGCATTTCAATGATCCTGTTTCACCGTGAAAACTTACTTTATTGCAAATGTAGGTTATTGGAGTAGTGGGTACTACTTTGTGTACCATTTTGACGATCATTTCAGTTTTTATTTATGCTGTAGGTATGTATGTTTATGAGCACAGCATATTTTTGGGACAAAAAAATACTTTCTTTTATTTTTTTTTCTTTGGCCATAATGAAGCGATATCTATTAAAGAGCCACCCAGATTTGTATAGCGAACAAGTTATTATGGACACGTTATGCATCATAAATATTTCGGGAACATAAAATTAACACTTAAAAACATGGCCTCTTGAGGCACCGCAACGTCTACGAACTCCTATAAAAAATATGGGGATCGCTTGCAGAACTGCCTTGCGTCCAGTCTAACCACAAAAGGGAAAAAAGTGCTTCGAAACGATTGTACACTGTAAGGCGTTACATTAAGATTCAAATTGGAAGAAATGGTAGTTGGAAATATCCCCAAATCCTTCCGTACACAATAATTAACCGTAAGATGTTTTGGCTACGGTGTACTTTTGTCCAACAAGGCAGTTGAGTTCGGGTTTCTCGCCTTATCAAAGGACATACTTGTTGACATGTTGTTTAATTGATCGGTGCTTCCCACTAGGGGTCTGAGGCCTACATGTGGCGGTTTCTTTGAGGAATTATTTAAAATTGATAAACTATAAATGCCTCCACAAGTGGAAGATGCCACCGTACATTTTTTCCTACAAAGAATGCTGTCAAATTTAGATTGGATTTAGGTCAGTTCTATAGGTATTTATCTTTTCTATTTTTACTTGTATAATCCTGAGAAGACCCGTTTGTATGAGAAGCGTGATTAGAATCTTTGGTAAAGTTAACGCAAAGAATTATTAATTACTTAAAGGTTATTACTATGTTTAGACATATTTTGAAAAGATAAAATTTCTAGTGCTCTGAAATCTAAGTCAGTCTCTTATATTATCTGTACAAGAATCTTAAGAGTCTGAAATTTTTCTTTGACTATATGTATTAATATAATTATTATGGGGAGAGAACACATTTTTTTCTGATCGCTGTCTCAATAGAAGCTGAGATGCATCCACAAAGGCGTTGCAAAAATCGACGACCGGCGGCATCCTTTGACGATAGGTGGTCTCCAACCACTGCCCGTGATGTGATTATAATAGCCACACTTTACTCACACACGCCTTAATAAATACAGAAATGATATATTTTATATCCTTAGAGACTTTGCAATCACTATCGAATCGGCTTAATTATCCATCGCGAGTTTCTCATAGTGAAACTTTAATTAAAATTGAATGACTTTCTTTTCAATGTAGAAAATAACGATATGTTCTAACGAAGATATGGGTTTGGGTTTAATAACTAAAAGATTTATGGATTTTGAAATAGCTAAGAATTCATGCAATAGGTTAGCTAAAGTATAGCAAAATTTCATCGAAGACCGATTTGTATTAATAACTAATGACATTTTAAGAAAATATTTCAAGTAGGAATAAATTAAATGCATTAACAATTAATGTAGCTAATGCAAACAGTAGTCAATACACTATAGTCCAATGCAGTGAGTTGTAAAATTTGTGACTGTAATACTGAGGCTGTAGTTTGCCGAAAGAAATTGGATACATTTGCTTGAGATAATCTTCAATGGTACGTGAAATGGGTTGCCCGGGCCGGCGTGTACTTTGTGGGTCCAACAATTCAATGTGATGCTCAATTGCTTCACTGTATAAAACCATTGTTGATATTAGTGTTACGCGCTACTTGACTTTAACATGGCAGCATATTGCTCAATGATAAATTTGATTCCCTATTCTTATGAAATATCCATTCATTGTAATGATAAAAGGATTCTATCTTGTGTATCTATCTTTTGAATGGATAAGGATTTTCGTGAAGTTTATTGTGCCTAGATAGTTGATTTAGTTCGCCTAACATCCTTAATTTTCAATTGTGCTCCTGTATTAAATCTTCGTGATATAATTTTTATCGTTTAACTTTTATGAAAATCATTTATATGTTTAGTTTTAGAAGCAATAAGTATGAATTATTGGACGCTGGAGGTGTCCATAGTTATAAGAAGAGATTGAACCAATCTATCTTTTAAATACTTAAGAATGTTTTCTCATGCCTTCAATCCATTAACGGCCTACAAAGCTCGGGTTAACTGAGGAGTCTCAGAGCGTACTCCACTACTGCTGCCATAGGTTTTGATGTAGAATTCGCCATATTGAGATGATATTATTGTTGCAGGTCAGGGTCGTATGAACCAACTGGGGGGTGTATTCATCAACGGGCGGCCGCTGCCGAACCACATCAGACTGAAGATAGTGGAGATGGCGGCGGCGGGGGTGCGGCCCTGCGTCATCTCGCGGCAGCTGCGGGTCTCGCACGGCTGCGTCTCCAAGATCCTGAACAGGTACCAGGTAAGGATCGAAGCGAAAACTGAGTAACCGATGCAATTATCGTCAATAGCTCATTAGTACAGAAACTGTATTAAAATTCTGTAAGGAGTTTACTGACGCAATAAATACCGAAGAGATATTAAGATGCTTTAGATGATGGTAATATTTATTTAAAGTAAACAATGATTATGTAGGTATAGATTAATAAGGTGAAATTTTACTGGTTTTTACGAGAAATCAAGTTTTTGTTTGTCGTTGAATAAGAATTTCAAATTTCGTGTGCTTCATATCAAAAATACAATTATTTATTCAAATCTTTATACATCATGCAAATTCAAAAAATTCCTTTGCGGGTGGCTTTTATGATTAAGACTGAATTTTTGCATTATAAAAAGTACGTGTTAAGACTCAATTAACGGTTAACCGCAGATGCCAAGTTATCATGTGGTAAATGTCGTTCCGGCTACATGTGTATGTAAAAATAGTTGGACCTTCTAATATGTCATTTTGTCGACAGGAAACTGGTTCCATTCGTCCAGGCGTGATCGGCGGTTCCAAACCAAGAGTGGCAACGCCTGAAGTAGAGAACAGGATCGAAGAACTCAAGAGACAAAACCCAGGTATATTTTCCTGGGAGATTAGAGATAAACTTATAAAAGAAGGCATTTGCGATAAAAACACTGCTCCGTCTGTGAGCTCCATTTCGAGGCTTATAAGAGGAGGGAAAAGGGATGAATCTGACCCTAGAAGAAATCATAGCATTGATGGTATTCTAGGTAAGTCATACTTACCTTGAACTTTAGTTTAATACAAGTTGTCGTCGGCAGGTCCTCGATGACTGTAGCTCCTATTGGTTGTGGGAGATAGAAAAAGTTGAATGCACTTATATGGGTAGAAAGTATTATTGCTAAATACCAGCTTCCGATTGCTACGTGAGATATTTGTTAACAAATATCCATCCTTCCTTCCTCAGATTTATAATATTAATAGAATTATGAGTTTTGTTCCCCGATATTGTTACTTTTGTAAATATTTGTCGACTTAGCGCCTACACAAAGTATCTGCGTACTTTTTTCATGTGGGCTACAGTCTATTTGAAAAGTAAAACAATTTCAAGTGCTTTTGTGCTGTTCTTATTTGCTTTCAACGGCATATTACATAAGTTTCCAGTGTTCTCTGGCTAAAGGCTCAGTTAAATGTTATATGTACATTCTTGAGTCCAAGTAATTCTTAACCGCAAGGTTGTTTATAAAATAGACATAAATTTGGTCACACTTATTCAAATCCGTAAATAATGTGATTTCAATTATTTTTTAATTTGCCCGCGAACCTTCAGCATAATGATGCATACATAACAGGCCGTGTCATCATAGTCTTTAGCGCTGATTCGAGACCATAATCACTTAATTTAGTTTAAAGCACACTATTATTATAATTTAATTCCAGTAATGAGACTGTTGGAAACGTTTGCAAACTTCGTAAAATGCCGTATAAAGTTAATAATCCACGTAAAGTGAAGCGGGCATCGCGCACGCCACGGCAGCGCCCCTTGTGTCGGCTTCAAAAATTGTAGGTTATAAAAATGAAATTAGTACCCAAAGGTGTTATTATCCCATCGCGTTTGGCCGCGGGGCTTGCATTACGACAATCTGTCCGTACTGCACGTCTTGTGCCGTATAGCTATCCAATATAAAATGGCGCTTCTAATATCCCGGTTGAGCGACTGAGTGCAGTTTCGCCGCAAGATTTTGCATCGCGATAAGATTATGCATATTAAGTTGTGCGCGGCTAAAGTAATGTCTACACGGGAAAAGCGGACCTTTTACGCAAATTCCTAAGTTCAAGCTTTGGAAATCTGTACGCGTAGCTTATTATTTCTAACAAAACACAACTAATATTTGAAGCCATTCGTATATTTGTAAAACATTTAAATTTTCTGGATATTTTCTTAAATGAGTTAATAAAGTCCTATCTTCTTCACAAACAAATGTACCAAATCTCGAAAATATTAGTAAACAAATCTTAAGTCTATTTACTGCAATGATAATGCTACTTTTGAAACAGAAGCAAGAACAAATTTCAGAGTAGCTTAATATTTATTAAGCTCGAGAAACTCATTAGAGGGTTCTATAAATGCAATATACAATGCGGTTTCGTTCAATTTAATCGGAAGCGCGTGTGGCCGGCGGTAGCTGCGCCGTAATGGAGGTAATGATAGAGCCAAAACAAAAAACAGAGTGATATCGCGGAGACAATTTGTCAGATTTTAAAGTTAAACTATTTACGTGTAGTGTATTAGATGGCACTGTCATTTATAAGTATTTTGTATTTAATGTAAATTATAACTAAGATGTTTTATGGATATTAGAAATGAGTCTTCTTATGATCGTTCTTATGATAAGACAGTAGCTAAATTAGTTAGGAGATGTTGTTGTAACTTGTTGGCGTTATTTTTATAAAGTTCTTAACATGAAATAATGTATGTTAATTTGATGACAGTCAAACTTAAATCTAAATTTGTATTGCATTGCCTTAAATCTTTATTTAGCAAGTAATAACGCTTTTCATAGGCACTAACGATCTTACGTTTTTGTCCAAAGGGCCATCGTCTTGCGAAGATTCCGATACTGAGTCTGAACCGGGTATTACGTTGAAAAGGAAACAAAGGAGATCCAGGACGACCTTCTCTGGAGACCAGCTGGAAGCCCTGGAGCGTGCGTTTACAAGAACTCAGTATCCCGATGTATACACACGAGAAGAGCTGGCTCAGAAGACTAAGCTCACTGAAGCTAGGGTTCAGGTATTGAAATCATTGAAATAATTTTGCTTTAAACAGTAGTACTTGCTTAATATAAATTTATTTTGTCGTTTAAATATATATGTAGTTTATTAGTATTTATATATCTCACAAATCGGTTCGTGTATGAAATTCATATATATTTGTTGGTGTTTCTCGAAGATTCAGTACAACAAATTGACTTTTTTTGTCTTTATACCATTTTCAATTAACGTCCTATTTCTAAGTGAATAGGACGAAATGTAATTTCTTATAAATTTGAAAGCCTGTGGTAGTTGATTACAGAACGTAATCAAATAACCTCATTGTTGGGTTGTACTCAGGCCCCGCCCACGAAAACAGCGTGATGTAAAAAATGATGTAATTACCTACGTAATTAATTAAAACATTGTAAGCGATCTACCATATGGTGTTGCTACCGTTCCTGTACCACTTTTTGTCGAATTAATAGCCTTTGATAATTGTAACGTCGACTCGGAAAGTAATCGGATTTGGTGTATTGTAATTACCTTTTTAATGTTGTTTTAAACCCTTTCCCGGTATTCAGCGAGCGCTTGAGTTAATGAGTTTCTTTGATTAAGATTGACCTTAAAGGTACACTTTATGATCGATGACTATTAACTTGATATAATATACAGGATAATATAATCTTAGATCATCTTACTATAATTAATATTAACAATAATGGTTACATTAAACGAAGACTAAGGTTTATTTCTTTTATAGGTATGGTTTTCGAACCGAAGAGCCCGTCTTCGAAAACAACTGAACTCGCAGCAATTAAGTGCTTTTAATACAATGTCATTACAATCGGCCTTCCCATCCGTCCACCAACAATATGAGCCGCCTTCAAGCTTTAACGCTCAATGTGCTTCATGGCAACAATCTTATTCCTCAGCATTGGGAACAAGTTCTGTTCTTAATTCAGCCCTCGCACCATCCTTACATCAGTCAGCATTAACTGCTCCTGTATGTCAATCAGCCCTTGCGACATCATCTCTCCATCCTCCTACGTCTAGTTCCTTCACATCTGGAAACCTAACACCTCTCTCTCACTCTTCCGAAATTCCTACTCCATTACAAGCGCCGACTGAACCTACTCCTCCGAGTTCAAGTCCCACTGCAGCGAGCCCATCAGCGAATCAACCGAGTGGAATTACGTACCAGCATTCTTATGCAAGTCCTACTGAAGCTATGCCTCACCCTTACGGTTACGGGGACTACGCGAAGCAAGACCACGCCATGTCGGCGCACAACCACTGGACCTCCAGGCAACTAAGCGGCCATCCGCAAAATAAGCTCGCGGAAGTCGGCGGCTGGCCAGAAAATTATAGGTAAGTTTATTATAGTATTACAGAATGGCCCTAATAGACCATGTAAATTATAAATAGAATGAACTACCTTAATGTCTCTATAATCCCTGCCTTAGCTAGAGGCTTTATGAATAATTGATGTTTAGCTACTTTGTTCCGACTTGAATTCGCCAGATGAATATGTAATTATAATAAACTGACCTTTTGTTATTGTCGGCTTAAATTACTAAATATCAGTGACGTCACATATTTAACCACGTGAGCGTTATGTTGGAATACAGTCAGTCATGCCCATTGGGTGGGTAGATACTGGTTGTTGGACGCAGGGCAAGCTGTCTATTGCGTACGGTGGCTCGTTCATTTTGCAGCGTAACATCGAGGCGTGGGCTCGATCGCAAATCGGGGTGCGTTCATTTTATTTCTTTTCACCTTCCTTTATCATTAGTCGAAGCGGCCGCTAATCAATTAAGAGTGTAAGAAGTCGGCCATTATACGGCGCGCGGGTAGTTATTACAGGCCGCTCTTCGTAATACGCCGATCAGATCGTGAACGCATAGGGCTGCGAATTTTATACATATTTTTGATCGATTATTAATTGATTTTTACCCATACGCCCCGGCCTTACTATTAAGAAATTACCAATTTCCATTAAAATTCGTATCCCATCAATCTTGAATCACGTGTGTAGACTGTCACAGTAAATTTAACGAAAGAGTACGTCAAAGTCATTGTCAGTCGGCATTCTATACGCCGACAGACATTTATCTGTGTTATCGAGACAAAGCACGTCTATAAACCTCACATTGGACCACACACAATATCTTTCTCGGCACAATGAGCTACATTCTAATAACATATGGGCTAGCCACGTCTATATGGCGATGTGTCTTACCTAGCTCTTTAGGCAACCACGATTGACGTAACACTAAAGAAACGTATGTACTTCTTGGCATTGTTAGTTTCATTTGTCAAATTTGTCGTATTGCGGAAAGATAAGTACGGGATTTCGTCTGTTTCATTACCACCATTTTACTCGTAAACCGAAACGTAAACGGTAAAAAAATCTGTTAGACGTCTAAAGTTGATAAGTTTAAAACTGTTTTGACTCTCGACCTTGATACATCTTTATTTCGAGAAAGAAATCTGTTAAATTAATACTAAATTCTTCTTATACACTTTTTTTTGTAATATACTTTAAATATTGATTCTTGAAATATCGAAGCGTCTCAATTCAAATTGTGTTTTTTGTACAATAATTGTTGTTGGAGTGTAGTTAGTAAATTAGACAGAATTAATAGCCTTATTTTCGAAACGGAGCCATGTCAAATACTCAATAAATATCTAAATTGAAACCTTTGCATAAGTTTTGGTTCATTATATTGCACTGACTTCACTCGTAATGAATTCTTTAACTTGTTCTACTTCCTCTTCATCTTTTACTTTAAGGACAAGTTTCCCAACTTTTAAAAGTAACCTGAGTTGAGTTCGTATTGTAAGTTGTTCACTTGCGACCTTATCCCGCTCCCGAGCGGAGAGTTCCCGGAGAGAGACCGCGTTCACCATAGTTGTGTGGCAGCCATTTAGGTTCACGATCATAGACCGCACACAATACATCTATATTGCGGAAAACAGATAAAGTCGAGTTGCTTTGTAGCACGCCGTTCGCAATTAATGAGAGGCTGAACGTGACATTACTGTAGTGAACCCGAGCATTAAACTAGCCCACAGCTGGTATTAAAACTTATCTGCGCTATTTGCATTCGACTTCCTAAAGCATTTCACCTCAACCTTTATTGGTCAGCTCAATTCGAACGACTGAAGTGATTGATGGGTACAACCGCACCAAATTGATTTTAAGTCGGACTTTGAATTATTTCTAAAGTTTCATTGTTGATTTGTGTCGATGTGTTTGTGGTTAGCTAATGAACGTTTAGGTGGATATTGACAGTGTTTCAACATTCTATTGACTATTCTCTCTCAATTAAAGACGACTCGATTGATTATGATTATCTGAGATCATCAAAACAGCTTCACAGTAATTACAAGCTTACTATAACAAAGCTTAATATTATATGACAATAAAAGTTTACCTACAGCCAGTGGCTTAAACCTGTGGCAAAGCAACAAAGTTGCAGAGCCTGAAACAAAGTGGCTAGATAATTGATTAATTACTTCAGCGTCGAAGAAAACTTGTTGCGTGCCTCGTTCCACTTAGTACCGGCTTTCGGTAATGAATAATGATATCCTTGGGTTGCTAATCATGATCTGATTGCGTTCCTCATACACCTGCTTTATGCCTAATATGGGGTAATTAGGCGATTTCTAAAAAGGTAGGTTAGGTCGAGAAAGTCCTACAGCCGCGCATGTTTGCAGCTTGGAAGTGATTTTAGGTGAGAGGGGTTAGGAGTGGTTTCGTCATAGAGGAGACGGAGCAGTATAATATAAGATTATATAAATGTGAGAATGAAATAGAAAAAGTGTAAATTTAAAAGAGACACCTTTCCGAAACGGTGAAAGACTGAAATATGTATATTCTGAAGTCTATTATTAATACCATCACGAATAAATGGAATTTTATATGATTTGAAAATAAGGATTCCGTATATTTGTAACCAAGGTTATAAAGTCGTTTTCCAACTTCAAGGAGGAAGATTCAAAACAAAATGATAGTTTACATAACATATATTTATTTATTTTACACAATATCAATACTGAATCGCTTAGTAAGACTGAGATTAATAGTTTTTTCAACGATGACTTCGTTTCAACGAACAATGTTTTGATATTGCATTTCATAACGCTTGAGAGAAATATTTTGGGATCTCAGTTTCATCAAATCATTAAATAGTTTAACCGTATCATTTCGTTCATCACGCACTCTGGTAGACCAAAATTAAGTAACAATTATAATGCAACGATTCCTTAAGTCTATGATTACTATTTTTTATCCTGATGGGTTCCCAGCCTCTTCCTTACGAGTACATCTCTCTGCAACTTCGTTTACTTTACTTATTCATTTGTAGGTACTACGTTACATCGCTCCCACGATTCCAAATACTGGAAAAGATTTGTTGCTTTTTCTTTAAATTGAAATTAAATGTTTATGAGTCCGTATTTAATAGTTCTAATTGATAGAATTTAGCCAATTGATATGGTTTTTAGAATACACATTAGGTCTATTTATACCACATTTGGGTCACGGGAGTCTATGCGTGTTAAATTTAAAGAAATAGATATTCTTACACTTGCTCCACAATATATTTACAGCAATATTGTTTTTATACGAAAAAATATAGGCTCACTTTTAAATGAAACAGCGATATTAGCAAGCAAGCAACAAGAAGAATGGACCAAATGGTAACGTCCTCGTACTTGCGAAAGTACAGCAATCTTTTGTGGCAATGTTCGTTGTAATGGTACGCACAATACTTTTGAAAATCACAGGTGCGCGCAGGATCTGAATCCAGGACCTCCCGTTCGAGCGACCAACTTTGAAACCCTTAGACTGTGACTGTGTATACGTTGTTAACAATACATTTGTTTGTTGCAGCTCATTCTTCGGGACGAATACATCTCACTACGCCTCCCACGCGCACTCCCCGACCGAGGCCAAGTCTGGCTATCCTTATTTAGGACAGTTGGGAGGCATGGACATGGGGAGAGTGCACTAGCTTGTACTTCAAAAATCTATTTCCCTATACATTATAAGTAAAGTGGCAATACATCCTTGTAGCATTGCTAGCGACGTACACGTTCGCGGCTCATCCTATCTGTCGTGCCTTAACCATTTCAATCTTTGAAATATATTATGTAGATTTTCTAAATATTTTTCATGTTTATTGTACAAATTATATGTGTAATTAATGATATTTTGTGGATATGTGCTTTTAGAATATGTTTTTCATTTTATGATTTTGTACATCGGGGTAATGTAGTGCCCCGTCAAGACGAGCCAAGCGTATTTCTTTCCTATTGTATTCTCTGGCATTCGTTTTAACGAAAGCAAAACATTTTCTAAAAGCGCTATCCTATTATTTAGTAAGCTCTTCTCAATTGTATTATAAAGCTTTATTTTGAATTATTTGATAGACTTAGTAAATTATATGTTCCTAAAGTTATTGTTAATTGATTTTAGATTAAGTAAGTCCTAAGGTTTTGTTCTATAAATATATATGACACATAACATTCACATAGTATTTACGTATGTATTTTTTAGATTTAGTAATAAATTTACTTTTGTGGACAATAACTAAGTACCTACCTTCATCGAAACATTAATAATATTGTGATTTATACATTAGGTTGTATTTATTGTTATGGCAGCTAGGTGTCTCTTACTACACCATTATGTATTAAGATTCTTTATTTGCACTTTGTATAATAACAGGTTTTTCAAAAATAAATGATGCTAATGAATATATTATTTGTTTTCAATTAGTTAAAAATTCCTTCTACTCATATACACAACAGGTTTAACTTCTGTCTTGAACAGGATCATTCAGGTAGGACCTCAAACGTGATTTTAATCGACAAACGAGTACTTAAGGTTTCCTAAACTTCTGCTATGTTCAAATCCTCGAATGTTATTTAGAGTTTATACTCATCCAGCCATCCATATGTACATATCCAATCGGTGCGTACAAGTTCTTTGAAAAATTCCAGTAAATTCAAATTTTTCTTTTTCAGTCAAAATAATGACTGAACTATCGCATTACTCTTCCTAACATCAAATATTTTGAATTTAATACTAATAATATATAATTTCAAATTTGTTTAGAGGAATAGCATGCAAGTTAAAGTTCATTTCACAATCGTAGGGCCAGGCCATTGGGCTTAAATGAAATCAAACCAATCATTCTCAATCGTAGTGCCAAAAAAGGAAATCATAATATTGATTTACATTATTATTGCCTCATTGGCTGTAATGGACAAGTCTTTTGTTAGATGACTAGTTTTTTGACGGTCTACAGATACTATATCATTTTGATTGCGTTCGTGACCACTTTGCGGTATGCAGTGCTAAATCGAGTCGCGAAAATCTTTTCGAAGTCCCCAATTATATTTGTTTATTCAGTCTTAGATAAATCGGTTTTGTTATCAAAAAGCCAAAAGTTATTTAGTTGTTGGGCGAAAATGATATGAACACCTTTTTTATATCAAACCCTAGACATATCCCAGTAGACGCTTCATGTAAAAAATTCTACAGAAAAAATATTAAATTCGCGGCGATAAGTATCAAAATTAATGCGCTGTGATTGGTCGATTCAAGATTGCGCCTTCATAAATCACAACTATTGGTCGTTACTCGTTACATCGCGCGCAATGTGTAGTTTAGCCTAATGTTTTGACAGAAACAAAACCTTCATGCTTGTCTCGTAACATCGTTAATGTTTAAAACTAATATGTAAACTAAGGAGCTCAGGAATACTTAAAGACTATTTTAGTGAAGTCGCTTCTTCATATCGAATGGTATTTATTTAATTAGGTTTCTACAAAGCTGAAGTAACGGCCTTATAGTTTTTAGTAACGTCCGTGTAATGAAAATGCCAAAAGGTTTTGAAAGGAAACGAGAAAGTTTGTACTTTCGTAGAAGAGTCGAAATGATTGCAAGTTATTTTAATGAAATAGACTACATCAAAGTTTGTTAATTCTGTTTGTAGTCTATACACATTTTGCAATAAATGTTTTATCAGGGCTACCAACAAAAAGATGGGAATTTATTATAGTTTTGGACGTACGTTATAAATAATGGAAAGCCGTAAAACTCAACTAAGTTCTAGAACAATCTAAATGATGTGATTTCGTGGAAAAATATTAGACGTAAACATTCCTAGCGTTGGGTAGAGTAATACATAGTATTATATGCTCTATATATGTATATATCTATATGTATATTGAATAGGCTTCTATTAAAATTAGTGCGTTCTTCTTTCTAAGATATCGCTACTGACCATCAGGTGGGATCTCAGTCAAGCGCTAACTTATTTATGGTAAAAATCTATTTCTGAAGTAGTTGTTGAAATAAATAATTAAGTGAATAATCTACGTATATTAAGATATTTCCCCCAGAACACCCCCCCCCTC
>DWJZ01002350.1:0-19752 GCA_018249125.1 Asbolis capucinus
AAGAACTCAGTACCGGCGATGGTGCGATGGCAACTCCGGCAGTTTCAGCGCCTGGCCCGTCGGAGCTGAGTGCGCTTTTACAACAAATGACTGCAATGATGCAGCAACAAGCGCAACGTCAGGAAGAACAGCTACGTGAACTACAGCAGGAGCAAGCTCGCCGCCAGGAGGAGCAAACTCGCTCGCTATCCCGAACCCTCTGCCGTAACAATATAATTCCATTGGGAAAATGATATTTACCTACATTAAGTTATACAGACAACATATTATCCGGAGTAGATAATACTGATAATTATATTATATAAATACTAGGATCCGGCCTCGACTTCACGCGGATTAGTTGATACAAATTACTTTGTGTAATTGCAGATTATAAAGCATGCATGTACCAAATTTCATTCAAATTCGTCCATTGACCCATTCATTCTCACAAAATTTCCCGTCTATACTCAATATTATAAATCTGAAGAGTTTGCTTGTTTGCTTGAACGCGCTAATCTCAGGAAATTCTTTTAGTGTTAGATTTTATGATATGACCCGCGAACGGATTTGAAATGGCCCGCGCAAGTATATTTTGATTACATAAGTCCTGAGAGTAATTAATTAGGAATTACTAGTGGTCCGCAGCAAATGTATCATCCCTCAGTTTGGCCCGACTATCAAAAAGGTTGAGCATACTTGGACTAATGTTTAGTGATCCTGACTGTTACACCAAAAGGTCATGGATTCGATTCCCACCCTGTTCAAACTTTTCTGTGATCAGCAGGAATGTTTGTTCTGTGTGTCTGCGTGTGTAATAGAAATATCTATTTAACTATATGTTTAAAAGTATATATGTATGTTTATCAGTTATCTGATCACCATAGTACAAGCTATAATGCTTAGTTTAGGATCAGATGGCCGTGTGAGTTGTCCTGAAATATTAATTTATTATTTAACCTTGTCATAACCAACCTAAAAACACATAGAAATACATTAAAAAGACACTTTTCACTGTTGCACACACAGAATCAAATAAAATTGTACTTACCTTTGTAAAGACGTATCCTTATAAGAATATAGTATTTGTGAAAGAAGATCGTATAAGATGAACAAAGGGCGCGTTAAAATTAAGGTCAAATCGAGGGCAGGCCGCTTAGACACTAAAGCGAGGATACCGTTTGGCTTTTTCAACAAAGTGTCGAAGGACTGTTGAGCTGGTTTGACCGACTTTTGGTTAGTCGGTTATCTCTTCGAGGCGGGTTTGCTAACCTTAGAAGCGTTAAAAGGCAAATGATGCCTACAAATGAATTTTGTTGAGTCGTAAGTTTCGGTGGAAAATGTGACGATAAACGTCCCTACTAATATTATAGATGTGAAAGTAAATATGTCTGTTTATTAACATAATATTATTGTTAGACAATTGAACCGATTTTGTGAAACTTGGTACAGATAGAACAAAAATAGTGGAACATAGGCAATTTATATTGCAAAAAAAAGGCTTGAAGGAGCTCAAAATTTGTATGGAAACGCTTAATTATCGACGATACGAAAATAACATGTATTCAAGCATTACATGTTGTATAGAATGTTGTGAAATGAAATAAATTGAAAATTGTTTATTTTGTCTTAGAAACCAAAAGTTTATTTAACGAAAATCAAAATTTTGCAATACAAAATCCCTTGATGAATTATAGATTTATATGATATACATTCATATGATATATATGAAAATATTTATTATTTTATAAAATTCTTTGATAAAGCCTTAAGTCTCGATAGACAACCTATCTGTCATCTGAGGTTGTAGTGTTTACATGTATCTGTGGTTTGATGAAGGGGGATGGAAAAAGAGGGGGGCGTATAAACACGGACGTAGTCGCGGGAAACAGCTAGTAATGTAAAAAGTCATTTAACAGACTAATGAGTCAACTAATTAATTGTTAATTTAAAAAGGTAATTATAATTTTGTTTGAGTTTATACAAGTCTATACGGAGAAGGAGTACAACATCGAAAATAAAAATAAATATTTATGCAACAAAAAAAATCTTAATTATACATGTTCATTAAAATTAATTTATAACTGCAGTGGATATACATTAAATTAATACTATAAATGTGAAAGTTTGTGAATATTTTCGGATGGTTGTCTTTCCCTTACGTACTACACTTTGAACGGATTAAGATGAAACTTTCTACACAGACCACATCTAGGATGTAGGATAGATTTTATCCCAGTTATAGGTTCCCCTGGGATGATGCGCAGGTTTAAATGTTTAGATCTTTGCGTTTCTTTTACGCGCTAATAACTATTTAACTAAATGGATTAAGATAAAACTTAGCATATAGATATCCACACTTAGAATATGAACTTAGAACTTAGAAAATGAATGAACAAAGGATAGATTTTATTCCCATTACGAATCCCTTGGGATGATCTGTCGCATCAATGTTTGGATAAAACACAGGCTACTTTTCAACACATGACGCCAGCAAAACCACAGACAGAAACTAGTTAAATTAAAAAATAAAAACAAGCCCACTATCAACCATTTGCCATATCCAACCATGAGCGTTTCGTTTGTCAATTTAAGATATCTCACAATCTCAAATAAAAATTTTGTTTGTAACCCATTAAATGAGAAATACAAGAAAACAATAAAATAAACCTGTATTCATCTCAGCAGAATCCACAATGACTTTACATTAAAATTAGGCGTCAAAATATAATGTTCGCGTATTGTTTATACGGTGCAAATTATATCAGAACAAATTCTTAGGTAACAAAGCCAAGTAAATTATTTGTTATCTGCAACTTACCTGTTTTTGTACTTATAACAATTTACTTCAATTAAATTTAATGTAATGGACGTCATCAGATCTTAATCGCTTGTTAGTTAGCTATAAAATATTATGAATTCTTTTATACGTATTTTATTGTATTTTATGGTTGGTTGATAATTTATTCTTGATTTTGTCGTGAAAAAAAATCATGCTAATGTTGTGCGTGCGAATAATTTTGTGGCACGCGGCTTGACCTAAAGAGAATATTATAGAAAGAAAGAAAAATATTTATAAGACATAACAACGGTTTCGTTACAGCACGACATTAAACTTTTACACAAGATATATACAAAACAAAAATATTATATACACACCGAATAAAAAGGAAAAAATTTATTATTATAGTTAAATTATTATAAATCGAGCTCCTATTGACCATAGCGTGATGTTATATATAGCCTTCCAGAAAATGGACTGTCCAATACAATTTTTTTTAAAATTTAAACCGGTGGTTCCTAAGATTAGCACGTTCAAACAAACAAACGAAATCTTCCACTTTATATAGTATACTAGAAATTGCCGTTGCTTTGCTTCGGAAGATGAGTTAACCAGCGGTGCCATAATAATTTTAACCTATTATCCCACGGGAAAAAAGTAGTTTTCTGGGATAAAAAGTATCCTATAACCATTGTCCTTGCATAAGCCACAAACATGCTAAATTTCATCAAAATTGATCCGTTGGTTTCTGAGTTGCCATACTAATTTTAACCTATGATTCAACGGGAAAAAAGCAGTTTTCTGGGATAAAACCTATCCTATAACCATTCTCGGGTTCTCATATACGATTATACCAAGTTTCATCTAAATCTGTTCAGTGGTCTTTGCTTGAAGATCGAACAGACAGATAGACAGACAGACAATTAATCAAAAATAAAAATTTTGTTCTCTATATCGACAAAAAATGTCCCTGCATCAAAATTTTCAAAAAATACTTAATGTACAGAATGGATCCCGTTACAGTTTTATTATTAGTATATATAAGTATAAATTACTCTTCAAGAAATTATTGCGCCGAGGCGTGGCAGGTGTCAATCAACTCTTAATGGACATGCCGGTTGGTCTAGCGGTTAGTGAACCTGACTACTACACCGGAGGTCGTGGGTTCGATGCCCACCCAGGTCAAACTTTTCTGTGATGGGCAGGAATGTTTGTTCTGTGTGTATGTGTGTAATAGAAATATCTATTTAAGTATGTATTTTAAAGTATATGTGTATGTTTATCAGTTTTCTGATCATCATAGCACAAGTTAACGCTTAGTTTGGGGTCAGATGGCCGTGTGTGAGTTGTCCAAAGATATTAATTAATTGCTTAACTGCATACGAGTCTCCTCATAATGCGAAAGACCAGAGCTTACTCTAGCACCTGGCTTGCTTAGTGGAGGGGGTAGTGTCCAACCCAAGTGTTGAAATTTTAATAAATTTTAACATTTACTATCGCTTATCGAAAGAAAGCTAAGTAATTAACGCTTCTACCTACCGCTTTAAGAAAGATATTTCTCAGATTAGCTGTCGGGAACAGAAAAACAAATATACTCGTAATTCTCAAAATAATTGGCACAAGATCTTACGAATATCTCAGGAATATTCTTTTTTACAAGTTTTTAATCAACTTGCAGTGTATGTTTGTATATAAGTATATTTGTTTGTTACGGGTCAATTTTTGCAAGCTTATTTAGAACCACTTCCTAGGTACGGAAATTTTGGATAAGCCTTTTGTCAGGATGACAATGCATTTTTATGGATTGACTCCAGAGTAGGGAACTCCTCGAAGGTTAATAATACAGTTATACAATTTTGTATTTCTTTGTATTAGGGATCTATAATTAGAGCTTGTATTTTTTTATACTTTTATAAACCTTGCGTTAGAATATAAACCAAACAAAATAAGATAACGAAATCATTTTAATAATTTCTAATCTCATTTAATTAACATTATATATCACAAGTAAACTTATTAAGCAGTTGTGAAGAGAAAAAATGTGTGATGATCTCGTCATCTCATCATCGTTGGTGATATCTTGGATTGTGATAGTATGGATATACTTATAAATGCAAAAGTTAGATAGGATGGATGGGCGTTTGTCGGTGACATCGGTCGCATATTGCAAAATTTCTTTTAATTGTCTACCCTTAAAGTAAGTTTTTGTGGCGTCAATCTATTGTTGGCCTACTACTGAGCACGGGTCTTCGTCATACTCGAGCCTTATACTGGAAGCCTAGAGACTCCATCACGCTACCTCAATCATGATTGGTGGAGAGATCAGTGGTCAACCCAAGTGTCGGAGGGTTTTATAATTGCTATTTTTATTACGGTATTTTTTATTACGGTAACAGAATGATTTATATATATATATATATATATATATATATATATATAGATAATATTATATAATTGCTATCAAACGAAACCCGTCGTTCGTGCATAATCATACGCCTCATATTTGTCCTTCACTTTTTTTAATCAAAAAGTAGTAATCAGTGTTTAGTTCACTTCAAACTTTATTTAATATTGTGCTGAATAATAAGTGTTAAACGTTAGCGTTTATTTGGTGATTATACATCGAGTGGTTCGTGAGTAACAAGGATTTTAAATCAAAGTATTTTTTGTTATACAAAACTACCGGCCGCTGGTCATTGCCGCCGCGCTGTGCCGCTGTTATCGCTACGTCATCGAGCCGCGTCACTAACATCGGCCGTGCACTTTGCCTGCTATAATATCGCCTGTCGCCACTTGCACTACGCAGCACACAATCTTGTCACCGTTGTTGTCATGCGCCTGTAGCTTATTCAAGAGCATCACGCATTGACGCATTTTGCATCTCATCACTGAATGTGTTCCGGTGTTTCAATCTCAACAAAACTCTGAGGTAGCAGTATATACTCAATTGCATCATTATGACTACTAGAGCACAAAGTACAAAAAAGTGCGCTGGGTGTATGCGGGACTTGTCAACAACAAAAGAAATATTAAAATGCAATACCTGCTCCTCGAAATACCATTTTGATTGTTTAAATTTCACTAACAAAATATTTAAAGACATATCGCAAGACATTAAAAATAACTGGCTCTGCCCAATCTGTCAGTCAAAACTGCCGAAGGGAGACAACTCCAATACACCTATTCGCGGGTCATGCGTTAACATACAAGACAGTAGCCCTCCTTCAGTTTCAAGTCACCGGCCTATTAGTGACACACCCACTGACACGACTGAGCAGTTGACATTCCAATCTGTGAAAAATTTAATACAAGAGTCGACGGATAGCCTTTTAAATCAACTCGAACGGAAAATGACTAAGATATTAGACACAAAAACGAATGAATTATTTGAGCAAATAAATGATATCAAAGGTTCAATACAATTTTTACATGCGCAGTTTGATGATATAAAAAATGAATTTCAATTGAAGTGCAGCCAAATGAAGACTCTGAGCGAGGAAAATAATACTTTAAAGGCCGCAGTTAAGGACCTTGGCCACCGCCTGAATATTATGGAGCAACAATCACGATTATGCAATCTGGAACTGCAATGTATACCGGAACATAAATCTGAAAATTTAGTAACTATAGTAAATCAGATTGCTAATATCACAGACAATAAATTAGCAGAAGGGGATATACAGAAATGCACTCGTATAGCAAAAATTAATCCCGAGAGTAAACGTCCCCGCTCTGTGGTGGTAAAATTTTCTAATCCTCGTATCCGGGATACTTATTTGGCTAGTGTGATAAAATTCAACAAGAAGCATCGTGACGACAAATTAAATACCAGCCACATCGGTCTGTCCGGTGAGAAAAAACCAATATACGTAGTAGATCATCTCACACCAGAAACAAAAAAACTACACGCACTGGCCAGAGAAAAGGCGAAGAAACTGGATTATAAATTTGTCTGGACTAAAAACGGACGTGTATTTATCAGGAAAACAGAGACATCGGAACACATATTACTTCATGATATTAGTCAGCTAGAAAACATATCATAAAATTTACAACAGTTAATTATTCGCAAAATTACCTACTTAATTTAATTTGTTTTATACGCTTTTTATTTATATAGTCTCATATAATTATAGTCTTATATAGTATTATTTATTACTTACATAGTAAAAATTGTAACTACCTATGGATTTGTTAAACATTTATTATCAAAATGTTAGGGGCTTACGAAGTAAATGTCATGATGTAAAACTTAATATATTAAACAACAATTTTGATGTATTAATTCTAACTGAAACTTGGCTCAATGCTAGTGTCTTTGACTGCGAAATATTTGATAATCGATATACCGTATATAGGCGAGACAGAGAGAACAGGAGTGGAGGAGGTGTAATTATAGCCGTCAAAAACACTTTTGTGTCGCATCGTAAGCATAATTGGGATAGCAGCTGTGAGGACTTATGGATTACCATGGATGTTGTTATGAACGGCACTCCAAGACAACTTGCTGTCTGTTCCGTATACTTACCGCCTCCTATTAGCAAAGATAGACTAGAAACCTTCATTTCTAATACAAGTACAATAATTAATCAAAGTTATGACGTGATAATTGCTGGAGACTTTAATCTTCCGCAATTAACATGGACCCATGTACCAGGCATTCAACACTTACAACCTAATAGCTTCTGTAAATTAGCTTCCTTATTCATAGACTTTATTGAAGAAAATTCTTTCAAACAATTTAACCCTGAGCTTAACATAAATGCTAGAACACTGGACCTGGTATTAAGTAATCATGCAGAATTAGTGATAAAAAAGAATCTAAACCCTATCAGTGTCGTAGATAACTATCATCCCCCCTTAGACATTTCATTAGTATTCAGTAAAAAAGAGGTTGTTAGGGAGAAAATTAATCAGAAGTTCAATTTCTACAAAGCCGACTATGAAAAAATTATAAGCGAGCTGAACAAAATAGCTTGGTTAGAATTACTTTTAAATGAAGAAGACGTGAACAAGATGGTGTTAGTGTTTTACAACAAACTGGATGAAATAATTCAAAAACATATACCTAAAACTAAACCTAAAAACTTTAAATACCCCATTTGGTTCACTAGAAAATTAATAAAATTATTAAAAAATAAATATAAATACAGGCTAAAACATAAAAAATACAATAACCCATTGGACCAATTAAAATTCGTGGCATTACGTGAACATTGCGACAAACTCATAAAAGTGTGTTATAGAAAATATATTATCATGATTGAAAGGAACATTGCTAAAAACCCCAAATACTTCTGGACACATCTTAAAAATATTAAAAAATCTACTAACACCTACCCTTCTAAGATGACCTTGGAAGATGAAGTAGCTTCAGGCGGAGCTAAAATTTGTAACCTTTTCGCTAAATACTTCTCATCAGTGTACAATAATGACCCTCTGTCGCACAACAATCCCATTAAAGATACATCGAGTGGCTCTCTGTGTTCAATCAACTTTTCACGTTTCGAAGTTTATAAAAAAATAAAAAGACTTGACACATGTAAAAGTCCTGGCCCTGATAACATACCGGCTACTTTCATTAGGCGATGTGCAGACCCACTTTCCTTGCCCATTAGTATTATATTTAACGCATCCCTAAAAACTGGAGTTTTCCCTGATCTCTGGAAGCAGGCAAGAATAGTGCCCATCTTCAAAAAAGGAGGACAAGATAATATTACCAATTACAGGCCGATATCTATACTTTCAACTTTGGCAAAGGTATTTGAGTCTCTACTACGACCAGTAATATCGAGACACGTACGTCAGGCACTTTCTGAAGATCAACACGGATTTAGACAATCTAGATCCACAGCAACAAATCTTACAGAGTTTGTAACATTTCTAACGAACTCTGTAGACAAACGAATTCAAGTGGATGCTATCTATACGGACCTGTCTAAAGCTTTCGACAGAGTCGACCATCTATTGCTTAAAAAAAAACTCGCAAGTTTCGGTTTTGGAGGTCCTTTGCTATCATGGCTAACATCATATCTTACTGGTAGGACTTCATGTGTGGTAGTTAAGGGCTTCACTTCTACCTCTTACTGTGCAACATCGGGCGTACCTCAAGGATCCATATTGGGACCTATCCTTTTCAACATTTATATAAATGATATCACAGATTGTATCCAAAACTCTAAGTGTTTTATTTTTGCAGACGACGTCAAGATTGCCAAACAAATAGTATCTTTTAATGACTCCAGAGCTCTGCAAGATGATGTGGACAGGTTATCTAGCTGGTGTGTAATTAATGGAATGCTATTAAATGCAGAAAAATGTTCCTTTATAAAGTTTACACGTAATCGTAAGCCAATTGATACACAGTATAAGATCAATGGATTGGTACTTACGGAGCAGGAAACCATTCGTGATCTGGGAGTAATCCTAGATTCTAAATTGAATTTCAGCCACCATGTTGATAGTATCTGTAAGTCAGCACGAAATATGCTGGGTTTCACATTTAGAAATTCCAAGGAATTCAAGGAGCAGGGCACTAAAACATTACTTTATTCCACATTGGTCAGAAGTAAATTGGAGTACTGCTCTGTAATATGGAACCCTCAATATCGGGTCCACAAAGACCGAATCGAAACCATCCAGAGACGTTTTACTCACTTCAATTTGAAAGGAGCAGATAAACTTTTACCCTATGAATACCGCCTCAAAAAATTCAACCTCATGACACTGTCTGATAGACGCAAAATTCAAGATCTACTATTTCTATTTAAAATAACAAACAGCATTCTGGACGATGCTGAGCTCCTGAGACACATCATGATAAACGTACCACCATGCCTTCCACGTTATCCTAGACCTATCCTTACACATGGAAACTTTAAAACAAATTTAGGTCACAACTCCTTAATTCCCAGACTGAGCCGACTACTGAAAGAATTCGAGGTTAAGGACGCTACCATAGATATGTTTCACGACAATCTTCCTAATTTTAAAACCAAAATACAGAACGTCTTGAAATTAGCAACTAGTTCATCAGTCCTCTAAGCTCCACCATAATGTCATAGTAAACAAGTTATGTATTATTTTCTTCTTCTTTTTTTCATATTGTATTTTTAAGATGATTGCTTGTAATGCTAAGCTCATATTTAAATTTATGTTCACTTTTATATATTTTTTTTTAATTATATAGTATTTGTATTATTTATAATATGGTATTTCTTGATTATGCACTTCGCTTTCGAGTTTGCTGTACTCATTTGTAAATAAAATTGCATGCCACTAGGTTTAAGGTTTCCTTGTTTTATGTTAGAGTTTCATGTAATTTTGTTAATGAGTCTGAAATAAATAAATAAACACACTTTGTCTGTCGGTCTGCTAATCTCTTGAACTGGCTTCAATCCACCACCACTTATACGTCAAGAGACTTTTTTTACAAATGATTTTTTGTATTCATACAATTATCACAATAATAATAGAACAAGTAAATAATATAACTATATAACAAAACCCGACTTCTACAATAGGTAATTAGTATGTTTTTGCCAATTTGTCTTAAAACAGTAATATAGTATTTGAAAGATCGTGTCTTTCATTAAAAATTACTTATCATGATATATCATGTGGCTACAAAAGAAAAACATATATATACCCCTCGTATGTTTTCATTCGCGGGCGCCATTTTGAAGTTTTATACAACCTATGCCACGGCTATCTCTGTACCAAATCGGTTCAGTAGTATTTGGGTGAAAAAGTAAGAAGCATCCATCCATCCGACCTCACAAAGTTTCGCATTTGTAATCTTACTAGGATTGTATTAACGGAACCGTTCAGAACCCAAGCCGAATCCCTCTTGGCCTCGGCCTAAAACCCGCAAACTAGCGTCTGTAAGTCTATAACAGTTACATTCACCCACTCACCCTGTTACATAAGCGCCTATCGTGCTTGGCACCAACGTGTGTTGCGATAGCGGCACCCTGATTTAGTGCTGGAAGCCACGCGGACCGAACGTCTAGATCTCAGGTCACCTTCATGACATACAGCCGGTAAGTTTGGGTAACAACTACGCAGGGGGAGGTTGGATAGCTATAGCTAGAGGCTATCTTTTGGGCTGTTATTGGTAAGTTCCATTTTACCTGCTTTGCCTAATATTTTCGTACTTTGAACTGAAACTAAGAAATATAAATCTTGTCCTATATATACATTTACAGATGTTATCTAAAAACCGGTCGCAACAGATGAAAGAATTAATCATAGAAGTTAAAGTAACTTGTAAAAACTAAAAGGGGTGACATCATGACCCCAATGACGACCCCCTTGGACCGCGCTTGCACCTGCAAGTACGCTTACTCACCTCTGAGTACGAATCTTCAATGGTCCTTAATATAAAATCTACAATATAAATTTTTAATTTTATAAATTTTATCCTATGAAGGATAAAAAAGGGGGATGAACATTAAAAATCAAATTACAATTTACGTTTCAAAGACTTTAACTCTCAGAAAATATTGAGTGCAAAACTAAGAAGTTAAATTCCATATTAATATTTTCGCGACAGAAGTCGAGTGTATCATTATCAATTGAAATAATGTTTGTGAAATAACTGTTAAAAAAAGCAACTTTTAAAAGTATGAAAAAGCTGGGAACAAACATTATCACATTTGATAACAGCTTTCGTACTACCTAATGTCTATATTTTTGTATGTATTGTTACTTGCAAGTGTTATCTATAAAAAGATTTATTATCGTACAAATCCATGTGTGAGTGGCAAGAGCGGCACGTACAGGGTGTTTGATAAAGAAACTTTATTAGCAAGAAGTCGGTTTATTTTGCGGACGTGCGCGTTCATTGACGGGAACTGGGGCAGTACGCTCCACTTCTTTATCTTAAGGAACGTGCTACAAAGGGTTTTTGAGGTCAGTGTAGCAGATTGGCTTGTTTCAAATGATTTGTTTTTTTTTTACTTTTTTAAATGCTCAGGCGACGAGGAGAGATATGTATCATCTGATTGTAGATCGCCGCGCATGGACAATATACTGTCTTTATCAGTACCGGCCTAGAAGGAAGTGAAGGATTAGCTTATTCGAATTCAATTCTGCATCAGAGAATATGAAGAAAAAAGTGTGCAGTTTACTATGATCTGTACTATCCTCCTCAACGCCTGTTTGTTTATTACAATGTTGACATTTAAGGATATTAAAATCTGTGCTTTTTTATGTCAAATTGTGTTACATAAATTAATATTATCATTATATGTGTTTTAAAAGTTATTTTAAATTATATTTAAAATTTTATATATATTAATGCTTTGTACTGATTGACTGAGTGAGACCTGAAACTTGGAGTATGTGTTCGACGTAGGCATCCGATAAGAAAGGTTTTTTTCCAAATTCTACCCCTAAAGGCGTGAAATTTGTGGCCAAAGCTTGTATTTGATCACTTAGTCAAATGTACTTAAAATTTTGCATAAACATTCTTTAGCAGAATTGACACTAGAAGTGTTTCATATATTATACTTAATATAAGTCGAAAAAACATACTAAACATTATAATTCAATATTGAACAAAAAATATGACTCCTACTCCTTTTAATTTTATTTTAAACGTACATTTTATCCGTTAAATATCTTTTATCTAACATCTGATCTTTTACTGAATACTTTTTTGTTGTTGTTTTCAAGAACTAACCGCATCTAATGTTAAACTTTAGCGGTTTCTAGAAACTTCCACTGTTCCACCTGCTTCAGTAATGGTTGTTGGGAGCTGCATTTTTGTTTGAAACACAAAACTGTTCTAGAAGTTTATATTCCTTGCTACCTGCTCAGAAGAATGTACGGACGTCGCATTGGAATGTCGACTTTGCTGCTTCTATGTTAAACTTTACATTAGAATGTCGAATCTTTTAAGACTTGGTTTTAAAACATAGAAGTAATTGTTGGAAGTTGAAAGCAGTCTTTAGAATTAAGTATTTAAAGTCTAATTTGTAGTAGTTCTAATTTGTATTTATGTCATTTTGGTCGTAGGTGAGAATTGCATTTTTATTCTAAATAATAAAGAGTAATTTGGATGTTAACATTTTGTCGATATTCGCGCATTTAAAAAAAATCTTTAAGGCAATACCTGACATGGATTGGCAGTTGCACAGACAGAGCTTGTAGCTTCGTGACAACTGCACAGCTTTCATTAATTGAGAACATTAATGTACTAGCGTCTGTCCAAAGCTTCGCCTGTGTGGTATGTTGATAAAAAGTGTAACGTTATTCCAGTTCTTAAAAGATCTCTGTGCTGTGTTTCATTCAGATCCGTACAGTTGCCTTGCGTGAAGGAGTAACAAACATCCATCCATAACCCTCACAACCTCACAAACGTTCGCATTTATAATGTTCGTAGGATTGATGACATTGATACAATACATACACATTGACGTTGACATACATACAATACATACACACATTCACAATTGGCATGGACATTGTACTACAAGCAATACACGACCAGAAAAATGTTTTTTCATATTTAATAGCCCCGGGAATCGATTCAGAGGCTCCCTCCTGAAGATCAAATATTGTGGTGGTGTGTGGTGAAGGTCAAATATCAATTATTGAGACATTTTAATATATTTAAAAAAATAAAACGAACTAAACAAATTAATTCCATGTTTAACATAATGATATAACCGCACTCACGCGTTAACTGCGCTCAAGGGAGCCTTTAAAATAGTGAAAATGTATTAAATGATACATACATTGGATCCACCATTGTTCTATTATGCTAATCAAATATTAATATGCTTAGTGATAATGGAAATTGGTAATATATTGTAATCCATACCGATTGGTATGAAATTGTACAATATAATAATGCTGCGAGTAACATTCGCGGGCGGATTTCAGCCACGTGCTGTGTTGATAAAATGTAGCTTATATGTTTTGACAATGTAGCTTATATGTTTTGTAATTGCCCCCTCTACGCTTCGGAATAAGAGTAATCCAGTGGTTTCCGAGTTACCATACTAATTTAAACCTATCATCCCACGGAAAAAACGGACATAAGCCGCAAACACGCAAAATTTCATCTATAACTCTGGTCTCTATATCGATATCCAAGTCTCCCTGCATTACATTTTTAAAAACTATTTATAGTACGGAATTGACCCCGTTACAGTTTTAAATTACTGATATATAATATCGCCATCATCATCAGCTTGTGGATGTCCATTGCTAGATCCACCAGGGAATGCCCGCTTCCTTCTTCAGGTCACCAGTCCACTTGAAATCAGCCGGTAAGGACACAACCTCAGATACGCAGACGACACCACAATATTTTCGGCATCAGAGGTTGAGATGGCTGAGCTATTAAGAAGAGTGGAGACAGAAAGGGAATTGGTGGGGCTCTCCATTAACAGGGCAAAAACGAAAATCATGTGTGGTGATAGCGCCGGCCAACTTACGCAGACCGGACTGCTATCGAATCTCAAGACGGTGCGGGACTTTGTTTACCAAGGGTCCATGATAAGTGACCAGGGTGGATACGACAAGGAGATTCGACGCCGAACACAAATGGCCAAAGGTGCAATGCGTAACCTCACAAAGAATCTGGCAAAATAGAAAAGTCTTCAACTCTACCAAAATGAGACTAGTACGAACTTTGGTGTTTGTCTATTTTTTAATACGCAATCGAATCATGGACGATCCTCGCTGCAGACGAAAGAAAATCAACGCCTTTTAAATGCGGTCCTGGAGGAGAATGTTTCGCATAGCTTCAACAGCAAAAAGAACCGACAGATCAATTCTCAGCCAGCTTAAGATCGAAACCAGACTCTCGACAATCTGCTATCGAAGGATGCTCTCCTACTTTGGCCACATAGCACCCATAGAGCAGCATTGACACCCAGATAACCTGGAGAAATTTGTTGTGGTAGGCAAAGTAGACGGCAAACGACCTAGAGGCCGATCACTTATCCGATGGTCTGACACTGTAAAAGAGATTCCTGGGATCCTGGCCACCGAGGCTCTAAGAAAGGTAGAGGACAGGGTGGCTTGGAAGCAGCTCGTTAGCTCCACCACCAAGGCTTTTCAGAACGGACACGACCTTCAGTTATAAAGAAAACGACATAGAAGAAGCTATTACCGCTTCTCTTTAATAGTCAAGTAAAATTACTCCTACGACAGATATACAATGTTTTCTTACATTAAGTACTTCGGATTAATTAATTTTGATGGTCAGGAATCTAGAAAGCTTTTAACGTTACTTGTAACGTTACAATTCGCAGAATAAAGTGAATGTACATACATATTATCAATATAATTTAAACTAGTAAATTTTTTTTTAAAACAGAAATAAATAAACTGAACCCAAACTAAGCGTTAGCTTGTGCTATGGTGATCAGATAACTGATAAACATATGTACATATATATATACTTTTAAATACATACTTAAATAGATATTTTTGTCAAACACCCAGACACACAGAACAAACATTCCTGCTCATCACAGAAAAGTTTGAGCTGGGTGGGAATCGACCCCACGACCTCCGGTGTAGTAGTCAGGTTCATTAACTACTAGACCAACCAGCCTGTCAAATGTTGAGTTTATAATAACATTTGGAACTTTTAAGAGATATTCGATTTTTTCTATTACATAATTTCATTGAAATATTATACGAAAAAACCTTTACTGAAGTGGCTGGCACACCTCTTATGGGTCGTACATAAGTATTTAGTCTTCATCATTGCAACCTATAACTGTCCCACTACTGGGCTCGGGTCTCCACTCACTATGTGAGGATCCAAGCCATTGTCCACCACGATGGCCAAGTGCGGATTGGTGAACTTCACACACCCTTAAGAGCTCTCAGAAGTGCAGGTTTTCTAACGATTTTTCCTTCACCGTAGCAAGTGAAAATCAACTTCTGATACGCACTTGTACCTAATAATAACAAGCCTCTACAAATTCTAGTAAGTATTCTCACAAATTCTAATATAATATTTCCATAATATACTCATATTTGTACTCACGATGGGCAATATTAACTCAAGATTGAGGAAAATATATGTTAGCAGTTTCCGAATCAAAAATATTCTATACGCTCTTTCCCATCTGCGTGTAATAGTAATATTCTTGGTAATCCGGTTCTTACAAATTATTTCCCTTTTCGACTAAATCAATTCTGAAACATGTTCATATTGGAATTCCTGGTGAATAATTCCTTACAGTAATTTGAATTATAATATAATATTATAATAAAACTGTATGTGATTGCTGTCTGTACTTAGAATATATTTCAAAACTGGTTGTTTTTAATAAGGAATAAGCGCTAGAAGAATGACTTTTAGAACAACTATTCCGATTTTCATGCAATTTATCAGATCAGAATTACGTCCTTATTGTTTTCTGTCGTCGATTTAGTGTTGGTCCAAATGTTAGACTTTAACATTAGGCTGATGTAGGCAGTTTGTGCGTGAAGCGATAATAGCCTAGTGGTTAGGAATTCGGCCTTCTACTCGGGGTTCTAGGTTCGAATCCCAGGGCGCACACTACAGACTTTTCGGAGTTAGATGTTTTAAGCATTAAAATGTCACTAGGTGTAACGGTGATGGAAAACATCGTCAGGAAACCTGTATGCCGGGGAGTTAGCAAAACTCAAAGGTGTGTGATGTACAGCCTGGACTATGGCCTTAACCTTCTCATTCAGAGAAGAGACTCGTACTCAATAGAGGGCAGTGATGGGTTGAGATGAAGGCTGTGCGTTGTCTTTCAATAATAATGTGAAAATTAAAGTCAAATTATTTCATCATAGAAAGCAACAGCTCACTTAACGAAAGTTAAATTCATGTATATATATTTTTATTTACTATGATTAAGCTAGCGCTTGACTACTTCTGAAGAAGTAGAAGAAGAAAGAAGCGCACTAACTTATTAAAAACCTATTCACTCTTGACTTGACGACATTTGTGGTGACACAACACGTCATACGATAACGTCACGAGAAACCTGAATCACGCTATCGGAGTTTTCTGCATCGTTAGCATATATACATCATACAAGTTCCGACTAACCGCTCCCCCGGCATCACAGATCGCCTGGCGGGAGATCTCCACTTTGCTAAACATTTATATTTTATAACTGAACTGAAAACTAAGTAAATAAAAGTAAGTTACTTTAAAATAGGTTACTGATTTAAGAATTAAAAGCCAATCAAACAAGAAGCTATCAAACGAATTATTATGCTGATCTCTGTACAAATTCTATAATAAGGAGCAATTTAACTAACCATTAACGACTCTGAGTGCGACAGTTAGCTACTTATGTTATGGTATTTAACATTTATTATTCATCACGACGAGTTAACGATCGTAAGTTAAAGTTAGGTTCATTAATTTCTAAACCAATTACCGTTTTCCATAAAATGTTCGCGCTAATCACCGCCAGGCTTCACTTTATGGTAAATAATTAGATCCTGAAGCTAATTTATGTCCTTCGAGGATACAGCGATCATAATTATTTTGATTAATAGTTTTCTTTATGAAAATAGCCGACAAATAGCACCCTCTGATTCATATATGACACGATGAAGGCAACATGTATTGCCAAGAAAAACACCATTAGAAAGAAAGAAGAAAGAAACACATTTAAACATATGCTGGAAGTTTATAGGTGGCATTTGAACATCTGGAATTTGGATTGGTCACTAACGTTTCCATCTCATTACGAGGAGACTTGAGCACAGTTCTTCTTGCTTCTCCAATTTGATTATCTATAGCAGAGAAATTAGTGGCCAGACAAAATATCAGAAGTGATATTGCCATTTAAACTACGATAATTTGAATTGAAGCTAACAAAGTGAACAGCCTACGTACCCTCCGAAGCTTCTTTATTTACCACCTTTCACCGTGCTTAACAATATTTTTTATGCTTATTACGATTACCCAGTATGGTACCAAGAAACTTACCCGTCTTAATGACTAAAAAGTATTAGACACACCTACAGCTTTTTAAAATTTCTATCCACAAGCGTGTTTTGCATTAAATTGTAGACGATTGAAAAGTTGGACGGTCGTGATTGGAAGGGGGATGGGTGACCGCAAATAGCAAAAATTTCATGAGCGCTTCGTGCTTTAGAGGGCTCGTAAACCCATCGATCCTGGTTGATATTGTTAGCTAGCGATAGTTAAGCCATATTGGTGACTTTCGGGCGGCATAAAAACTTTCGACACTTGGTTTGGAACCTAACCCCTCCATAAATCCAAATTGGAGTATTTCGGTGGACGCTCCAGGCTTCCTCGGTATCAAGAAAGACCCTCTGAAACAGGCCATAAATGGGTCGAAGCAGCTATCCACAATGATCCAGCCAGTTGCAAATTTTTGTAACACTAGAAACTGACTTTTCTTTGGAAGAATCAGATACCAGAAAAAAGTACACGCAGCGTTAGAGATATAGGAATTTATTTATCACCCATTGGGTTATATTAGTGAAGTTTTTATGCGGAACACTACCGTTTTTGAATTTTTTTATAGCCTAAATTCATCAGGAATAATGTAGAATTCTAATGGTAAAAGATTTTCTGAAATCACCTCAGTATTTTCGGAGACTATTGGCTACAAACAAACGTTCTTTCCTCTTTATTCCTAATACATATTATTTCCTGCTTTATCACATCTTATCTCTCAAGGGTTGTGTATAGATAGGTTGTTGGAAATGTCAATTAGGGTCCTTCTCATTATGCTACTGGCTTGAACCCGCCAATCCGATCACCATAAAGTGAAGACCCAATTAGGGTACGCTGTTAATGGGTCAGAATTAACGTACCGAGGAGCGAATGATGTCTTTATGGGACTCACTTTTTGGCATTTTATGGGGCAAGAGGAGTTTAAATGAGTTTATTTGAGTAGGAGTAGACTAGAGTGTATGAGAATGACTTGTAGTTACTAGTATATGTTATAGTCTGTTGTGTGTACGTTGTTTTGTTTGATAGAGAAATTAAAGGCGAAATTTGTCGGATATTTTACCACTCTAAGACAACTGAAGAAGATCAACGATTGATATCTGACGATAACAAACGGGACCGACGGCTTTACGAGGCCTCTGTAGCTCGTAGTAGGCTTGACCTGAGATATGCTGAGTACCTTTAAATGAATACCGCCACATAACGTAATGTAACGATAGAGGCTCCACCTATTTTAATCTTCAAAACTAAACGAAAATTAATTATGAAAAAAAATCCAAGATTAATCCATTCTGTAACTCAAATCTCTATGTCATCGTAATGTTTAATATAGTTTTGTAATGTAACATTTTATAACAATAGTGAAACTATTCAATCAATGGATTGCACAATTTTATAAGGTATAAAAACTAAATATATATCTTTGGACAATTCACACAAGGCCATCTGATCCCAAACTAAGCGCTAGCCTGTACTATGGTGATCAGACAACTGATAAACATACCATGTATTTATAAATACGCAGACTCAGTTCATCACAGTAAAGTAAATAAGTTGCGAGACTTTTTTTTTACTATTAATATTTTTGACGTTATTATACAATATCCCAGTATAAATATTCATATTTAATATTACATTTCCTCGTCTTCTATTTACAAATGACATCTTCAAGATATACCCAAGAACTCCTTACGTTGGCAATATTTCAATATCCGCGAGGTAAGAAAGATATCCCCACATCCCGGCTGAGACTGGGGCAATTGCGTGAGAGATAAGGTCCAGGGGTGATTTACGTCGACGGCGTCACGCATAAATTACAAGGATCAGGAGTTTTTAGGTTATTGCTTAACTAGTATTGCTTAACTTTGCCTTGAACTGCATTTGAGAGCTTAAGGTCTTACGCTCGAGATAAATGATCCAGTAATCTGTTTCGTTTTGGGTAAGTAAAGGTAAAGTAAATTATAAATCCATAATTGGCTGTATGTTTTCTTTTCCATATGTCACGTCATTTTTACTATTTAAGAGCTGTGGATTTTGTAAAAATAAA
>DWJZ01002351.1:0-19752 GCA_018249125.1 Asbolis capucinus
TGGCCAAGTGCGGATTGGTCTTCACACACGTTTGAAAACTTCATGGAGAACTTGTAGTGCAGGTTTCCTCACGATGTTGTCCTTCACCGTAGCAAGTTATAATCGACTTCTGATACGCATATAACTTTGAAAATTAGAGATAGAGAAGAGAATTAGAGAAATCTGAAAATAAGAGAATATTGCACCCAGGATCTCCAGTTCGAGAGAATATCGTTTAAGCCAATAGGCTATCACTGTAATCTATATAATAAAAACGAATTCGTGTTCGTAAGGTTCGCTAAAACTCGAGAACGAGTGGACCGATTTGGCAAATTTTGGTCTTGAATTATTTGTTTAAGTCCAGGGAGGGTTTCAAAGGTGAGTAAAACGTGAAAAAAATGCTGAAATTTAATAAAAATAACAGTTTTTTTTCCTTACATATAAGGATTGGTCGATTATCATTGATTCTCGATGATCTTTGATGTTAAACAATAAAATATCGATATTTTAAAATTGTTGACTTGAAAACGTTTAGCTTTCTTATGTATCGATTGAGGCCGTACGAAGTTTACCGGGTCAGCTAGTTGTGTCCGAGTGTGTATGTGTATAATTTGCAAGTACGTATAAATGAAATTGTTGTTCGCCATTTCTTGTGTTATCGCAATGACAATAGTTTCGCACTAGAACCAGATTTGGGTCACAAAATGCCTTCGTGCCAATAAAAATATATTTTCATATAAATTTGAACCTACCAACGTTATTATGCCATATTTTTTTCTGAGGTATTGCCGGTGCGTAATGAAATAGGTTCAAAAAAGGTGTGAAAAGCTCTATTTCTGGGAGTTGCATTCCCAACTATCCTGATCGTGTCTTTATAGTGACTGTGATTCCTTATAGTCCAGGGTCCCCAATACATTCTTTCTCATGGTAGCTAATTTCTTTTCATTTCAAGTTAATTTATTCGTGAGTTCATTTGGATGATTATAGTACCAGATGTTTGTGTCCGTTATTATGTAAAAATTAATTAAGCTATAGTAAAAAGTCATGATTGTTAATATTGGTCTTATATATCGATAAATATGTTTGTTTGTTTGTCAGTTATCTAGTCACCATATTACAAGCTAACAGTTTGGAGTCAGATGCCCATGTGCGTGTCATAATATTTATTTATTACATTTATACTAAGCTACGAATCAACTCGATGACAATTTAAGTGTCGTCAAGTCAAGATAGGCCATTACAAAATTATTATGCCTTACCATTTTCGACACATCGCTAGAGGTCAAGCACTAATTCATAGAAATTAAAAAAAAAAACTCATCAACCATGTGTCCAATTGATATCATTTTGATACCAAAACCTTTTCCAGAAAATTCTGAACAAAATTGCAGAAGACATCAGTAGTCTATCTACCACTCAGAGTCTATAAAGAGCAAACAAAGTCAAAAGACAAAATTCATTTATTGACGTCGGTATTAAAAATACGTAGAACGTCAACATTTTTTTGAATCTACCTCCGTTTCGGAAAGGTGCTATTTTGGGGAGAAGAAACAGCGAAAGAAACTCCTCGGCACATCTTTTCAATTAGTAAACACATAATATAATAAAAGTTACAACAAACAAGAAATTATCTATATTATGAACTACGCAAAGCTGGACGGTACATGTAGTTCCAGTTATACTTAGCACAAATGTAATTGTCTATCTTACATACATATACAAATCTCATCAAATGTATGCCAATGATATGACATACTTAGCACATTGACAATAACAAAGCCTGAACATGTTTTAACTTAAATCCTTAATGATGATCCTTTTGAAACCATTGACGTTAAACGATTGTTTTATGTTAATAGCCGATAAACGAGCAGGCAGTATACAAGAATAATGTGCCTTCGTGGTACCTAAAAATAAATTCATATAAAAATGCTTGTTCAAGTATTTTGTTAGATAAACGTATATGCAGTAATGATATTTATATGTTGAGACAGGTTTTTGTCGCTGACTCGATATCTAGTTTCATTATTGATCTAATTACGTATTAAATTTAGGTACAAAACGAGTTGTCCATGGTCTTTTGTCCCCCCTCCCTGGGTCTTTTGTCCCATTCCCCTTAGGTCAGAAGCCCAATTTAGTACTAAAAAGAGCTGACATTTACAAATACACTTTTTTATTTATAATTCCAAAAGCAATGGATTTTTATGATAAGCACGACCTGATAATATATTCGGGATTGATTATGAAGGAGAAAATTCCTGAACAATATATCTTTTTAAGTATATTTCATCGTATCACCTTCTTTGTCTCAATCTACGCGTCGTTAACATAGCATATTTATTTATATTCTTTCTCTTTCTCCCTTTTTCTCCTACCATATCCCGCTAACATCTGTTGCTCTCACACCAGCTACGTTACCTGGAAGAGATCTCTTTTAGAGATAAGCTCGCCTTTGTACTGATTCTCAGCAAGCTACAGTTTTTTTTTAGTATTCAAAAAAGAACGAGAAGATTCTTAGAATTTCTCACCATCAATTTAATTTAGGACTCATTCAACCAATCCCAATCGTAGTAAATTTTATGAATGAAACTTAACTGACAACAGTATTGTCTAATTGAACATCAGATTGTACAGCTACCACAATACTCCATTATTGAACGAGACTGATGCATGTTAACAGCGCTATTTAGTTCTAGGTTTTAATCGGCCATTAATGTATTCCATACTGTGATAAACCGATTCAAATTAAATGTTGTTGTTTCGTTTAATATTTAACAGATTTAGGCAATTTGATTAAACATACAGCATTGATAAATTCTGTTTATTTTCATAATCTATTTATGTTATTGATGAGATATTTATTTCAATATTTATGAGATATTTATTTCAATATTCAGCTACTCTACTGATGGTTTGTTGTTTTTTTATTTTGTACTGTTTTCTTCATTATTATCTGACCTTTTGACTAGTGTGTTGGTATAGTGGTTAGTGAATTAGACTGCGTCACTCAAGATCTGATCATTATTATACAAGCTACTGCTTATTTTGGGGTCAGATGGCCGCGTGTGAGTTGTCCAAAGATATCCTTTAATGTTCTGTCCTCAATTCAGTAGCGGTATGTTATTGGCTTGTTGGTCCGTTGGTACTGTTACTGATCTTTGATTCTTTTACTCCTTATTTTCCCTCTTCATATTCTTCACGCTTGCAGATATTGTAACAAGCGGGCCAGTCACTTTCTTCTTGGTCGCTAAAGCTTGGCGACACCGCAACTTGGGTTTATTAATTTTTATTTATAAACAGAAAAACGCCGCCGCCCACGGATATTAACAACGCTAAGTTGGTGTATCACTAACGCGTTACCTGCCAGGAAGGGAGTAATGAGGCGAGAAAGAGAAATAATGAAATGAAGCAATACATTGTTCAAGCAATCGAAATCAATAACGAAATCATCTGACCCCAAACATATTAATAATTTCTAAATAAAAAGACGAGAATCAATTCGTTGATACGTAAAATGTTGATAACTTGTCTTGTCACTGTCAGATCTGTCTTATTCACTTGTCAGATCATCTGTTCTGCACGTTGGCATTCATGTCACTTATAAATTATCTTTACTCTCAACTGCTTTAGAAGAAAATACATGAAAGACGTTAGTGTTATTTATCATTTACAAGGAAAGTTAGTTTCAATTTATTGTCCTAAGGCTACTGGTTTAGATACTGCAGAAATTTACAATTTCATGTTTTGGGTAATTATGTACAGTAACGTTCTGTTTTATAACGACTGTGTGATGCGCCAACTTATTAAACGTAAAAGTGCCCAGCAGTTCGCTGCAAATGAAAAAGCCATCCAACAGTACAGTATAATGTATCACTTGTGAAGGAAAACAAACTCTTAGATACAAAGAAAGAGAACAGTTTGTCGAATAATCGCGCAATCCATTATTCGCGACCACAGCTCTGCGGATTAGCCGCCGGCCATTAGACGCCGCTTTTCTTTTAGTTTACGGTCGCAATCTCCGATAATGTATTGAGAGTGGGCACATAAACGTCGATACTTGTTTGTGGACGATATTTCGCCGAAAGTGTTTTTCTTGAGCTAATCATAAATATAAGTTAGTGATCTTTCGTCCATGAGGCTTAGTTTGTGGTGTGGCAAATGGAAATTGAATTATTAGGACTACTTGTAGTGACTGACATATGAATGTATGGAGTTTCTACAGGCTAGTTCGTGAGTGATGTGTTTTTTGGTAATGATTGGTTCTCAAGCATCCATCTGGAACATGACGAGCCTTAATTCTGTTAAGGAAAACTTCCCAAGGAAATCTGCATTTCTACGAATTTGTCATAAAGTTCGAGAACGGTGTGAAAGGAGCAAAGGTGTGAGAAATCCTTCAATCTGTCTTGGCCACCATTTTCTTATGTAATAGTAGGCAGACGAACAGCCAGATTACTTGTTAGTAAGTGAACAACACTGCCCATTGACTATACTAACAACAGACTGGGGTTTACCAACACGTTGCTTATCAGAAAGGAAGTAAAGACGCGGAAAAGAGACAAAAAAAAAACAAGGGAAGCGGTACATAGCTGTAACAACCGACATCAAGAATGACATCAAATGACCCCAGATACACCAACAACATAGATGCATAAATAGATACAGATATTTATTTAATATAAAACATATATTTATAACTCCTTATTGTACACCATGAAAACGATAACAGTACAGAAAACGTATTAATAAAGTACAAAGGACGATCTTATCGCTAAACAGTGATCTCTTTCAGACAACCTTTGGATGAGGAGTAAGTAATAATGAAGAAAGGCAGGTGCACAAGTGCACAGATGAAAATGAAAAAAGGAATAATAAAATAATGATAGAAAACATAAATATATTGTATATTTCGGCCTATACTGTTCACATTGTGACAGGAGACCAGAGTCTAGCAGTGGAACAGTTATTTACAACAAATTTTTAAACATCGTAATTATCTACATATACATAAACAAGAATTTGTTATTTCATATTCATGTTTACGTTGTACAGGTTATAATATATCTCTCCGATCAGATCATAAATTATGGGTTCGCTGTCACAAATTTGCGTATCGACATAATCGAGAATAAACGTAGTATAGCGCGTGGTTATAACAAGTTTCTGGGAGATTATGGAAGTTATTTAGTTTCGTCTCATCATTTTTGGTTTCGCTTTAACCCATGAATATCTCAACATGGTCCACGATCTCTCTTCATAGCTAAACACGTCTGCAGCAATATTCATCGGTTTGCAGAAGTTTGTGGCCAAAAATTTCGAAAGGTTTTGCCACCCTTAGGCCTCTCGTTAGATAACAGTGAAGGGGATAAGCATTACAATTGGTATCTAACGATAAAACCCTGGTATCACCAGCTTTACGTGAGCTCTGAAGCACGAAATTGCTTAAGAATTTTAGGCCAATAGGCTACCCTTGTCCGAATACCGACAGGGACCGCTGTGGCTTAGCTTCATTGACGATTTAACATCGAAGGACGGGAATTAGTTTCCCATGTCAGTGGTTCCATTCGATTGCGATGTAAAAGTCTATTCCTTCTAAAATATATTATTTCTCTCTATTAAGCTCTATTTTCTACAACTAACTCCCGTCTCCCTATTAAGTCTTGTTTCGTCCTATAAAATCCTATTTCGTCCTATAATATCCCATTTCGTCCTATAAAATCCTATTTCCCCCTAAAAACCTATTTCCTCTTATAAAATACTATTTTCTCCTATAAAAATCCTAAATCCTCCAATAAAATCCTTATTCCTCCTATAAAAGCCTACTTCCTCCTATAAAATCCTATTTCCTACTATTTATTGCTATTCTTTATCTTTATCCTGTTTTCCAAAACATGTATTAAAGTCTTAAACATGTTAGTTTGTAGACGAAATATTTAGACTTGAAGGTAGTCTGGAAACCCACTTGTGCGCGTAATAATATGCAGATTGCTCTCTGATTAACACAGGATCTTAAAGCGTGTCACGTGCAGGCTATGAAAGAATAAATCTCATAGAACGATGAATTATAAGTTTCAGTAGACTAGTCAAATTTTACCTTGAAGTCGATAAAGTTTAGATTGGAAGCCGAGAAGTTAAGTAAGTTAGCATCTGAAGCTGTCTAACTGCCGCTTACGATAACTTATCTAATACTATAATGCGAGCAATTCTTGTACCTTTGTATGTTAAGTCAGCCATTACAAATTATTCGTTATATTATATCTTCTAAGACAGACATTTATAGCAAAAATATTATTAAGTAAGTCGAAAAATCAATTAATGCTTATTTATTTGTATAAAAATTAAAGACAGAAACATAAACGAACCCAGAGCTGGCAGCTTTCTAGCACAATGCATATTGCTATTGAGAGGAAACGTTGCCAGTGTCATTGGGTAATGCACCACAGTGACCTACCCTTTTTACATTAATTTTAAGTAGCTTAGAGCGTTTTAGTTATTAATATGTCTTCTTTATTTAACAAGGATGTTAATGCTTTGTTTTTTTTTATTTTTTTTTATTTTATAACATTCAAAGCATAGAAAGCATTGATATGTGTTTATCGTACTTTGTGACACAAATAGTTTACGCCAATAAAAATTGATAATTTTAGTCGATCACATAATTTTTATTCGACTTAAAAAAAGGAAGAGGTTTTCAAGATATAGGTAACGTTCAATAAATTATATATTCCTATTCCACACTCCTAAATTCCACGGACAGATATTCGTTTGTCTAACAAAACAAAGACCGTCAATAACACGACGTTACGCTAAAACCGATTGACACTTGACTGACGTTTGACTGACATTTGACTGACAATAAAGCGTCGTTCAAACTGCAACGTAAAATGTCGTTTTTCTTATTCGAGCGATTGTTGTTTTATCTAGCTGCGGACCACAATTGTTAATAGTGTAGTAAATATTGACTGTAGCTACGTTTTATCTTCGCAATACACAAACAAGGTTTATTAAAAATATTTAAAAACACAACTTTAATTATAGATCCATAATACCAAGAAACACAAAATTTCATAATCTATCAGGAGGCAATTCTGAACGTAGTATCAGGTCAGGCTTGTCATAAGAATGCATTGTCATTATAATGAAAACTTTATACAAAATTTCTGCTCCGTAGTATAAAAGGAAGTGGGTCTAATTAAGCTTGCAAGATTTGACACGTAACAAACAAATATACTAATATATGTATAAACATGCACTGCAAGTTAAATAAAAGCTTGTAAAAAATTTGGATAACTTCAATTATAACGATGGCATAGTGAATAAGAAGAAATACTGTAGTAGAGCTAGTATACTAGAACCTTTTCTTATATCAGACTAGAAATCTTTGACATTCTTGGCTTTTCTCTGCTATAACATACATGTATTATACATATAAACTGTTCTCGTGGATTTCTCTCCTGAGTGATAAAAACCTTAATAAAAGCCACTGAAATTTGAAAAGACGAAGGAACTGACGACGTCATAATATCTAAAAAAGATAACTTCACCCATTTTCTACAATTCTACTAATATTATGAATATTTTGAAAAATTGATAATTTTTTTGAGAATTGATGGATCTTTGTTACGCCTTCACGCCAAATCTCCTGGACGGAATCGAACGAAACTTCTCACAGGGATAGATTATAGTCTAGAATAACATATCAGCTACTTTTCACTAACGTACCTAACACAACAAACGTACGTTCAACACAAACGTAACATCATACCATGCAGTTAACAATAAAACCCACTAGTAAGCCAGTAGTAAATGAAGAACAAACAGATTCCTAAAACTGTTCTGACTAGATCCCACAACCAGAACTCTGCGAAATGAAGTGATTTATACAAAGAACTATGACAAGGAGAAACTAAGAAACAGCCATTAAGGATTTGCGGTAATCGTAAATCTGTCTCTGGAGCGAGCTGTAGATCCTTTGTCAGTTGTCCACAAATGTCTCGGCAAAGCGCTCAAGTATTTACAACTTCGATTATGTCGTAGGAGTAATCCGGACAGTGAATTTGCATAACTCTTGGATGACAAGGCGTTCGTAATAGGAATGGCACCCAAATTTGGTACTATTAAATATTACGTTTATTAGTAAAGCCTTATAGAAACGATAGTACTAGTACTAGTTATATAGTTAACATATATTTATCTCCCAAGAATAAATAGTTGTCTGTATGTGTACTATTTAAAACGTAGTTTTCAGTCTTACCCACTATATTACAACTGCATATACGAAGATATAAGATAATCGCCCTAAAATCGCTCCCGCCAAACTGTACTAATTGATACACTTATCATTTAGTCTGTCAATGGCTGTCGTTGAGAAGAGTCGAGTTTTATGTGCCAAATAAATTTCAAGTAACGCGTTTAAATTGAGAAAAAATATGAAAGTTGTTAAAAAAATGTTATAATATACTACATGTAAAAGAAGAATATTTAATTTTCATAAAACAATTTATTATATAATAGTGAATATTAAAATATTAATAAAAAAGACCATTTTTTAAATTGTCACGTGCTATAGAGTAATAATTCAGAAGTTAATTGTAGAACGCAAACGTAAGTTTGACAACATGGCGTCCAAGAAAGCGTCCGTACAATAGTAAATGTAATAAAATTCTCAAGTAAAATAAAAAAAAGTGTAACTTCACGAAACTTCAATTAACTTTTAAATCAACCATTCGATACCTCACTTAATAGAAAAGTTGAAAAAAGATCCTTAAAAACTTCTTTTACACTTGGACACACTTTTAATTACAGATCCTAAGAAGAGATTGTAGACTTTGTCTGCGAGGGTTTTTATCGCTTCGAAACGCAGATTAGGTGACGGTTTTCTCTCAGAGGAAGATATCCCATTTTTAGTTAATTTGAAGCGTTCGTAGCTCAGTGCATTGATCCCAAATGATGACCAAAGATAAGCAACGGACACTATAGGTAGGATGGGTGCCGTTAGTGTCAAAGATTATTGTTGCCGAGCAAAGTTCAATTTATCAGATTTTGTCTAAGATACATAAAACAAAAGAAAGTTATGTAAAATACGAGTATGTTAGGGATGTTATGGATACTAAATTACGCATCTGGATATAGAAATAAAATTATATCTGTTTCGGATACAGTTACGGATATTTAATTATTTCAGATTATTCATTAGGTATAATTTCGGTTACGGATATAACTAAATATTAATTAATAAAAATAAATTAAAAACGTAAATTAAAACGAATTCTGGTTTCGAATGAGCTTGTCTCATGTTACGTCTAGAAATATCAAATAAATCGTGCAAAATCCACATGGTGCGGGAGTAGTAAAAAAACCTGTCGTGACATATTTTAATTAGACCCCTTTCCCGAAACCATCCGAAAACTTTTTAACGGATACGGTTACAGAAACATTTTTGTTTTAGATATCCGATAATTCGGTTACGGTTACGGATATATTTGTTATTCAAAAATCCGATATTTCGGTTACGGTTACGGATACGTTTATATTTCGGATATCCAATAGTTCGGTTACGGTTACCGAGCTACATAATATCCCTGTGAAATATAACGGACGTTCGTTTTAATGCTCTATTCATATTAATGTGCTCTAGTAGCAAAGTTATGAATTAAAAACTTGGTGTGTTGAAATCCCAGGAAACTACGGCTCCAGTAATAAAATAAGATTTGATATTATTAATTAATGATTCTGAATACTGGTCCAGAAATGACCTAGTACTGGGCACGGGTCAGGAGGGCTAGAAACATTTTGTACACCAATGTGAACTGATGAAGTGACTTGTCCAAGTGAAAATTACTTGACGTGACAAATACTATTTTGAAAACACAATGAATCAGCAAAATCGGTACACCTAATAAAAAATATGAGGTAAACGTAAAAACAAAGATATTAAAATATTGAATAACTCATAACCGACTCGTCAAATATCGCTCAAAACTACATAGAACTACGTGACAAATAGTAGTTTTAAAATAACAATTATTATCAAAATCGCTCCCCTCACTAAAAAATGTTACGGTAACATATGAAGAAAATAATATCACACCAATCAGATTGAGATCGGTTTGAGATCCAGTTCCCCCTCTTTTTCTCCTCGTCCTTCAGTCATCCTCCTTTTCTTCTTCTTCTGTCACCCGTCCTGAAGTGGCATGTTGTTGGTGTATTGTTAGTTGCTGTCGTTATTGATTCCAGTTGCATTAACAATGTACTCTTCCCTTTTCTTTTGTTTTGTTTTCTTTTCTTTTTTATTTCTTTTCTTTTCTTTTCCATTTTTTTCTTAATCGCGTTATCTAGTCTAGTCTATTACTTCCTTCCTAGCAGGTAACGCATTAGTAACACCCCAGTCTGGTCTTATTAATGTCCATGGGCGTCTGTGATAACTTACTATCGGGTACTTTCTTTTCGTTTACCTACTTATCACATAAAAAAAATATCACTAATTTTTTCATAACTCGCCCAAAACAGTATAACTTCAAAAATTAACGTAACGTAAGAAACTTTTACAATCGACGTCAATATCTAAAAGTAAGTCCGCGATACAATATTTCTGTTATAGTTATGTCACAGTAACTACATTTTCTAGTACCTAAATAGTTCTTCTGAAGCGCAGTAAGGGCAGTTTCTAGTATTTTATTAGAACCGTGAAAGTGTCATCCAAGGATGTCTTTACAGGCATTGTCAAGAAATAAACTACTAGACTTGTTTTATTTATTTAATTCCCATACATCTAACATTACAGCCATCTAATTCGTTAGTGTAGAAGTAAATAATAGCAATAGATCAGAACCAAAAATAATTATAATACAAAACTTATTATATTATAAAACAAATTCAAATAAAATTTAATTCTTCCTTCTACGAAAAATCATTTACCGCTCTAGCAGTTCACTTACAGAATTCGCATCCGCTGTCTATTCGTCGTTCTGAATCCCTAAATATTTTTAAACAAAGAATAAATGATTATTATCTTGTTCTATGAATTTCTTTACTTGCCCTGTACTCTCTTCTTGCTTCTTTCTTCTTGCTTATGAATCACAAATCTACTCATCACTATTATACACATTATAATATCTGATTTATCTATTTGTATATTTCATAATATATGTATATAGTGTTTATATGATGATGTACCAAGTATAATTTAGATGTGCACTCTCCCATCTGCAATCTCTTTTACCAATATTTCTACCCAAAGGTTGTCTGGAAGAGATCGCTCATTAGCGATAAAACCGTCTTTTGTGTCACATAAACACTCTTGAGATTATTTTTGTACTTAATTATGTGCACAATAAAGAGTAGCTGTTGTCGATTAATTTCAGAATAATAATTATTATAATACACATTTTCCGAGTCAATCTTTTAAATATCCATAATAATCTTAAACACTATATATTCATATATATACACAATATATATTTATATGTATAATATGTATGTTTCTAGGTATCTGTGTATCTATTTGTATATACATGTTATATAATTGAGATATACATAATAGTATATTAAGTAGTATTTATGTAATTTTAATATTTATTTTATTCAGTGTTGTTTTAACACCTACCATCAGCTTTTATCCATATCCACCAAGGGTTGACTGGTGGACAATGCCGTAAGGCATTAAGTTATACCCTTTGTTGCTTTTTGTTAAGAGGTGACATAAATTTAAATAAATAAATAATAGTAAATTACCAAAATATATACAATTACTTTAGTAAACCTAAAAGTGAATAAAAGGTATTTTTATTTATTTATGACGGAATACAATATGCAAGAAATGTAGTCTCTAGCTTCGTACTTCAAATCTGTACTGTCATCAAAACTGTATGTAAGCTGGCTTAATTCTGTTCTTCATTATCCTGGTCACTGGCGCGTGTAATATTATATCGTTTGTTAATTGGGCAGTAGAATTAACATTACTATGTAATTAACATCATTTAACTACTCGATTAACGTTTTAATTTTTTGCCAACTTGTTAATTGCATCTCAAGTTATCTTTGTGATAAAACTAAAAGATTATAGTAGTTTTGTGGTAAAATAAGTCATTTTAAAATCTTTATCAATTATTACATTCTTCTTCATAAAATGGAAATTATTTACTTGATAATTATTACTTTACAAAGTAGATTTGTAATAATTGTAATTTTAAAGAAACAATATTTTTGACTTTCGACGGTAAAAAATTTCGACGCAGTTAAATAAACATCAAAATAAATAATAGTGTGCTATCTTCATGGGTATAAAATAATGTAATTATAATGATCACGATGTAATTTGATAATAATTATGCCGTCATTTCATGATGATGATGTTAAAGCCGATATAATTCTTTAAGAACACCAACATGAATTATCTGAATATACTTATAATTTAACAGGAATAACTTTAAATCGCCTTAAACATTTGATCACATAAAAGATTTCGAACCATACAATATTCACACTTTATTTATAATTTATTCACACTTAATTTATAATTGCACCTCCTAACCGTCCCAATACTGGGCTCCGGTGGGGCTTACTATGTGAGGTGTATAGGCTATAATCACACTACGCTGGAGAAGTGTGGATTGGTGGACTTTGTGAAGAACTTTCAGGAGTGCAGGTTTCCTCATGATGTTTTTTTTTCATCAGGAATCCTGCTTTTGATTAGGATTCCTTAAAAATATTAAAAGGGATTCGTATCTCGCATGTCACAGCTAATTTACTCCGAACTGGACCAAATGAGTTGAAATTTGCTTGTCATTATACTTTACCCCGAAGGGTCCGAAGGCAAAGGTACACATAATAGCGGAAACAACTGAATTTAGAATTGTGGGGTGACTTTTAGGAAACGTATAAATTTAAAAAAACTTTTGCACATTGCATCATAATTAATATGTAAGTCTATACCTCAGGACAACTCACACACGACTATCCGACCCCAAAATTAGCGTTAGCTTGTACTATGCTCATCAGACAACTGATAAACATGTACATATATATTTAAAAAAATACTTATGAAAATAATTACACCCAGACACGCAGAACAAACATTCCTGCTCATCTGGGTGGGAATCGAAACCACGACCCTCGGTGTAGCAATCAAGTTCATTAACCAATAGACCAATGGATGTTATGGGTTACATGGTTATAATATTAATTAAGATAATCTCTGTTAAATGCCTAAATACTTTACCAAAACTCTCAAGGTTTTCCTCTTAACGAAATCGGACGATCTTGTCCGGAGACGAGGTCCCATCAGACAGCGGACAGCAGGAGGGGGCCATAGGTCAATATGCAGGGGAAACATCGGTGCATTCATAGATCCCGGGGCCTCTCCTGTTTCATCAGATGGGTTGGTTTTGTGGTTAAAAATCCCACGTACCCCCTATCAGGTAACTTACTCAGATTTCCAACTACACAAACTACACAAAAAAAATCTTTTTCTCAACGACAGTTTCATGCCTTACAATTGGGCACTATCTGCCTTACTGTGAAGCACTGTTTGCCTTTCAGTAGGGAACTATTAGCCTTACTATGGGGCATTGTCAGCCTTACAGTTAGGCCTATTTATCTGAAACAGCCATGTCTGACCACGGCGCAATTTCAAATTGTAAAGGAGTCTATTTAAAATATTGTTTATTAAGACCTCGGGTACATCTGCCTTCCTTTGTACCCGTAACGCGTTTGTCGTGTGTGTTGATTTATTTATCAGATCCACGAATTTATTTCCTTTGTTTATCGTCGGTGAAGTTAATTCCGAGGGGAAATTATTCAGGACGTTTAAAACAAACACCGCTGGGGAGGATATTGGACGAAGAACCGCATTATTCATAAATAAAATAGGGATGGTCGTTCGATTATTACGAAAGTTCTGTTATATCGTTAGAATAACTAGATATTTTATTTGTAAATTATGCTGCATAATACAAATTGTTTTAAATTGCTTTTGTTGGTTTATTTTGTTCAGTTGTTTTTTATTGTACTCATAACTGTTATATGCTGAAATGTTATCACGTATAGAGTTTATTTATGAATCCGAGGAAAAAATTCTGTAGGTAGCAAAAATATCGTAAACTAGCTGACTGGGAAAACGTTATTCTGCCATAATGATTAACATTTATCTGTTATCCCATGGGAATAAAAATATTGTTTGAGATAAAATATATTTAATATTCATCGCATTGATCTATAATAGTACCCAATTGTATTTAAATTAATCTAGAAGTTTGCGAGCCATCACTAATTTTAATCTGTTATGCCGCGGGAATAAAGCTTTCCTGGGATAAAAATTCTATCCTTATTAAATAATCTTTTATAAAAATACTATCCTATCTTTTATGTTAGATCAAACATAAGATATGTACAAAATTTCGTCGAAATCGGATCTGTGGTTTCTCGGAGATTAACTAAACGAAAATCGTGACACTGAATTTTTACATATAAAAATATACATTCACTGTCGCTGACATACATTCATCTGTCTTATAGCAACCCGGGTATTCGAACCCAGGGAAATTCGTAGGCAGGGTCTCTCATAATAAGCTACAAGCGGCTTTGAAAAGCCCCACTAAATAAATTGTATTGTATTCCATTGATTCAATTGTGGATAGCGAAAATTGTTTCTTCATTCGGATAGAATCGATCATCGTGCAGATAAAATGCTTTCGTAGAACAATCTTATCTATGTATCTTTATCTTTGGAATTGGTTACAATGTTCTTACGGAACTTCATTTTATAAAAGATAAATTTTGTTGCTTTTATTGTCGCATTGTTTTTAGAACCGCTTAATATGAGTATTTTTATTGATTTAATTTGTTTATAATAATAATAATATTTTATTTATTTCAGACTAGGTCCATTGTTTCAATACAACAAACACATCCACATTATACCGAATCTGAAGCCGGTTTAATGCGGAGCCCCTTGTAATCCGACACTACTATCAATGTCTGTAGTTAAAAATACGGAAATTATTATTCTGCATACTTGTGTTTGATGCATATTTTGATTTGTTACTGTCGTATTCCAAGTACTCTTATTTAAAAAAATCCGGACTATCGAGGACCCTTAGGGCATAATGTATAATCCGACAAATTCAATAACACGAAATCGTCCTGCGTTAATTGTATTTGTGCGGTGGTACTTTATGAATAATTTAAGAATTTTGATTTGCATTAATTTTTGCCATAAGTTCTAATTTTAAATTGTAGCCTGTTTGCTTACAATAACCTATTTGTTTTTGTAATACTGTCTTCAGCAGCAAACGTAAAGGAATCTTACCAGAAAACAATTTTCGGAGGTCTTGGGTTCGATTCCCATTCAAATCAAACTTTTCTGTGTATTTGATCTGTGTTAGCATATGTATTATATATATGTACATATATACATCTTTATATAAATAAATACATATATTTGGACGACGCACACACGGCCACCTGACCCCAAACCAAGCGTTAGCTTGTGCTATGGTGTTCAGACAACTGATAAACATATACATATTTTTAAATACAGATATAAATATTTTTGACACTCAGACACACAGAACAAACATTCCTGCCCATCACAGAAAAGTTTGACCTGGGTGGGAATCGAACCCACGTAACTTCGGTATAGCAGTCAGTTTCACTAACCACTAGACCAATCTGTCTGTTTGTTTATTAGTTATCTGATTACCATTAAGGAATGCTTAATTTGGGGTCAGATGACTGTGTGAATTGTCCTGAGACATTAATTTATTTATTTGCATATAAAATACCACTTTAGATATTTGCTATTCCTAAATAAATTATTTGACATTAATATCGAGGATTGAAACGTAATATCTATTAATCTACAAGAGATTAGAGTACAAATATTAAAGAAAAGAAAAATCATATATTAAAAAAAATTGTAAAATTTTCCTAAAATTAGTTTTACACATAAGTATAATAAATAAAAAAATAAAAATTATTCTAATTGGTGTTTCCTGTACTAGGTGACTTACAATATTTATGTAGATAACATATTGGTTTAATATAGATCGTGGGACAATAACACAGCAGAAGGAATCGCACTCAGCTATAGCTGTAACAGAATCACAGTAGTAGTATTCTGTGCCAACCAATTTGGGGTACATAAATACGTAGGTGATTTTTTCCCAAACAAAACTTTATACGACTTTCTTGCAAAATCTGATATATATTGATAAGTATTGCATTTCAAGCGTCGATTTTGTCACGTAGTACTGTCCAGGATTACAGATATTTTAAAAGGAAATTAGGTTTAAATATGGTGCAAAGCTCTGGCTATTTTCGTTTACAAACGGACACGGTTTATACGGTAAATAGACGCTTTGAGGAACTCAAAGAGGAGAAATAGGATTTCCTCTGTAGGATAAAAGTATCAGAATATTGTTAAATAAACTGGGCAAAAGCTGCAAAGGAAAGCTTCGGTCTGAAAATGGAATTCTTTTGAATGTATTTTTCTTTACATGTTCAGGAATACTTAATACTAAGGTACTTTGGGAATTTTTGATTTTTTTTTGGCTCCATAGGTTGTTGTTTGCATGAACTTTTTTACAATGTAAGGCAAGAGTAGTCGAGGATAGTTCTGAATGTCATTGTTTTTGTATCTGAAGCCGAAACCAGTCTGTTTTTTCCATCTTTTATTTAACTTGCAGTGTATCTAACGATATACATATTTGTTTGTTACGGGTCAAATCTTGCAAGCACACTAGACTCACTTTCATACCTCGTTTTCATACCGATGACAATGAATTTTTATGACAAGCATGATCTGATACTATGCTATTGAATTGAATTGGCTACAGACAAGGGTCCTGAACGGTTAACAATACAGTTATGAAATTTTACATGTTTCTTTGTATAATGGATCTATAATTAAGGCTTGAGTATTTAAATATTTTTAAAACCTTGTTCTGTCAAAAAATATAAGAAATCCTTATAAATACATATCGTAAGTTATATGAAGTATTGTAAGTTTGTTATTTCTATTATTTTTTTTTATTATTTATGTACAAAAAATGACAAATATACAAACATGATGACAAAGGCACTGCTTATCTCTAATGAAATTTCTTCCAGCAGCGTGACAGCAGTCCAGCAGTCCAGCAGAGGTGACAGATAATATAGATAGATAATAGTGAATTTAATAAAATAAATAAAGTATAAATATTAATGTACGCATAATATATCCTATTAATATTATATATGCGAAAGTTTGTGCGTATGTATGGATGTTTGTTACTCTTTCACGGAAAAACTGCTTGACGGATTTGGATGAAGCTTTACAATAATGTAGGTTATAACATATAGGCTACAATTTGTAATGATTTTATGTCATTTTGATTATAATATAACAATACATGTCAATTAAGTCGGAAAAAAATCAGCCCTCTGAGAGCTGCCTTGGCGTACGCCTAAACCATTGGAGTTACACAATGATGACGTACCATAGGATTGTTTGTCTCGAGTAGTTCTAAATAAAAGTCCAAGACAGCATATAACTTTTATGTGGAACCTACTATAACCAAAATTGTGAACCATAAATTGAATTAAATCGGATACTATTTTACAATGCACATTTTGATATATAGGAATAAACTATAAATTGAATTAAATCGGATACTATTTTACAATGCACATTTTGATATATAGGAATATACTATAAATTGAATTAAATCGGATACTATTTTAAAATGCAAATTTTGATATATAGGAATATTTATAGGAACGAATAAAATTATGAACATGACGCGAGCGAAGCTGAGGGCCCTTTGCCTAGTGGTTTTAACGTAGGCCTCTCGAACATGAAGTCCTGGGTTGAAACCTTGTAGCGAGCACCTCTAATTTTCCAACTTATTAGCGTATCAGAAGTTGATTATCACTTGCTACGGTGAAGGAGAACACCGTGAGGAAACCTGCACTCCTGACTCGGTTGCAATGTATTTAATAAAATACATAAATAAAATACAAAATATCTATCCAGTTCTATTAACTAGCACCTCGCACCTGGTAATATAAATAGCACTTGACTATCGCAAACTATTATCGAAGACTTGAAATGCCAAATTGGTGGTATTAACAAGCGTCCTCGATCGCAAATCCATTGAGATAATTGCGAACGAATTAGCGGAACTGATATCCTCTTAGATTTTATCTTAGAACGAGTTCGTGCAATTTGCTTTTTTATTCGACTGTGTCAGAAGGAGGTTAGCACTTGACTACGAAACCATCTGATAATAAGTGGCGTTATAGTCGTTGATGGTAAACGGACTAACTTAATAAGAGCCTATTCATTCTTGATTTGAAGACATTTACGTTATAATCAAACGAGAATACCGACGCGGACAACTTATTCCACTCCTTCGCGGTTCGAATTATAAAGGACGTGGCGAAACGCGATGTTCGAATGGGCGTTTTTACGACGAAGGGATGGATACCCGCCGTACGTCGGCTCGTTCAATTATGGAATGGGAATTAACTCATTTAATTATCTGTGTCGTGTAAATAATTAAGGATATAATTTAATTTATTTGGCACGCCCTAAAACTGGACGAATTTTGATATATGAGGTATCATTGAACTTGTCAGAATTTTGGTAGTGACGTAAGCTATACATATATGTACATATTCGAAATGGCGCACGCAAATGGCCTAAGCAATATGGGTCTCAAATGAAAGATCGTGAATAGAATATTTCAAAAATATATATAACATATATCGTTTATATTACTGCTTAAAAAATCTAGAACAGCATCGTTGACACAAAATAACACGACTGTCAAAGAATATCGTTAATACAAAAAGGCGGCTTTAACACAAATTGTCAAAGAGACGCATTATATCTACACAGAGTACTAAAACCCTCTGTAGTTCCTTTATAGGAACTACAGTTCCTTTATAGAAACTATAGAATAGTTGGTAGCTTGAAGGTAGGTTCTAGAATAGGAGTGTTTTGAAATACTAAGATTTTAACTCAAAATACGCGTTTAACACAATAGTCGTATCGGGTAATACTTACAAGCAAGTTATGAAGATATGGCGATTTTTTATGTTCAGTCAACAGTGATAGTGTTGGATTACACGGGGCTCCGGATTAGCCAGGCTCCGGACTTGGTATACCTTTGGCGAAGGGGAGGTCTTACACCAGGCGACGTGTAATGCCTGTGGAGCGGCCGAACTCCAACAGTTGTTAGTCAGAACTTGTATATATGCTAACGATACAGAAATCTCCGATGGCGTGATTCAGGTTTTGTCGTGACGTCATCGTAATGTGCTATGTCGCCATATACTATACATTCCTTAGGTAACTTCCTAAATGATAAATAAAACAAACCATTTCCTTTTCTCTTTAAATCTTAAAATGCTAATCTTTTTAATAAGGAATGATTAAATTAACGACGTGTTGTATCTGAGGAGGAAGTAGGGCTTGTGGAACTAATTTAAAGTTTGAAGGGCAAGGTTTATTTATTCGCGTGCAAGTGGTTCTACTAATTTCCATTGAGTACATGACTGCTCTTCTCGCTTAATTTTGTGTATCCAAGCTCAAGTTTAAATTAACTAGCAATTTGCTTTCGCCTTGGAAAATGTTTAAGATAATTTTGAGTAACTTTGAAAGTGAGTTTGATTCTTGAATGTAGTAGTATGTTCTAAGAAGCGAAATATTAAATATTTATAGCAGAAAATAACTTACATTTCTTCAACAGATTAAATGATAATATATAAAAGATTAAACAAAAAAATTATTGA